>LBNU01038144.1:61109-129992 GCA_014162995.1 Artemisia annua | reverse complement strand
AATGTCTCCTTCAATTGTTGTTATGACTTGTTGTGAATTGTGTTTTAAGAAGTCCCTTTTGGCTTGTCCAATACTCCTAGCAATCAATTAGGAACATAAATGCTAGAACCTGGGTAACAAGACACTAAGAAGGGCGTAGAACTTTGAGACAAAAGACCAAGATTCGTGTACAAGAAGTTAATTTCCTTTGCAGTTTCTCCAGCCGAATCGGTTGCGGGTTGCATCCGATCGGTGGAGGTGTGTAATTACTACCAACCGGTCGGCTGAACTCCAACCGATCGGTTGTGTAACACTGAATGGTTTTGGACTTTATTCTTCGTGTTGTTTCTTCATGTACTATCCACACTTGTTAACTCTGAACTTGGAACTTAGAAATGACCAAACTTCGGTTTCTCCTCATGAATTCCTTCACAAATTGGACCTTTGAACTNCTCGGCTATTCTTTAGCAAAAGAGCGCCAGTTGGAACCAGGTAAGAATCGGTCCTGGTTCTGGGCAAGACCCAGCTAGAGACCGAGGTATGCCGCTAGTTCTGGCCAAGGACCCATTGGAACCAGCGTAGGACTGCGGCTGATCTGGCCAAGACCCAGCTAGAACTCAGGAGTTTGACTCGGCCTATTTCTTGCCAGAGATCCCAGTCGGGAACCAGGTGTAGGAGACGTCGGCTGTTGCTGGCCACCAGACCCCGGTTTAGAACCGAGGTAAGAGGGTCGGCTGTCTGGACTAAGGGACCCAGCTAGAACCACGGTAAGACTCGGCTTTCTGGCCAGAGACCCAGCTAGAACCAGGTTATGACTCGGGCTATCCTGGGCCAAGACCCAGTTGGGAAACCAGGTAGAGGACTCGGCTTATTTCTGGCCAAACGACCAGCTAGAACCAAGTTGGACCTCGTCCCTATTCTGCCAAACCCGGTTCTAGAACCAGGGTGAAGACTCGGCTCGTTCTGGCCAAGAGCCCGGTGGTAGAACGCTCAGGTAACCGACTCGGCTTGTTTGGACAAGGACCCGCTAGTACCAGGTAGGAGACTCGGCTGTTGGCTGCAAACCCCGGATTAGAAACCAGGTAAAGGGACTCGGCGGGGTTGTTCTGCCAAAGACCCGGTTAGAACCAGGTAAGACTCGGCTGTTTTGGACATGACCCGAGCTGTAGAACCAGTAGAGCTCGGCTGTTCTGGCCAGGCACGCCGGGTATAAACCAGGGTTATAGACTCTGGCTTGCCTGCCAAGACCTAGCTATATATTCTTCATGTTATTACATCTTCTCGTTTCTGATCCTATTACTATCTCTATCTTTTATTATCTCTATTGTTAATGTATCTTCCCGGCTGTTCTGGCCAAGACCCAGCTACGAGACCATGGTAAGACTCGGCGAGCTGCCAAGACCCAGCTAGAACCAGTATGATCTCGGGCTATTCGGCCAAAGAGCCCAAGTGGAACCAGGTAAGACTCGGCTGTTTCTGGCGCGAGAAGTATGGCGTGGTTAGAACCAGTTAAGAGCTCGGCTTTCTGGCCGCATGACCCAGCTAGAACCAAGGTAAGACTTCGGCTGTTCTGCTGGCCAAGACCCAGTAGAGACCAGGTAAGACTCGGCTTGTTCTGAGCCAAGACCCAGCTAGAACCACGGTAAGACTCGTATCTGGCCAAGACCGGTGTAGAACCAGGTATGAACTCCCGGCTGTTTTGGCCAAGACCCAGCTAGAACCACGGTAAGACGTTCGGCTAGTTCAGCCAAAGACCCACTAGAACCAGGTAAGACTCGGCTGTGTACTGGCCAGAGGACCCAGCTAGAACCAGGTAAGACTCGGCTATTTCTGGCAAGGACCCAGTTGGAACCAAGTAACGACTCGGCGTTCGTAACCAGACACCCAGGCTAAAACCAGTAAGACTCGGCTGTTCTTGGGCATTGACCCAGCTAGAACCAGTATTTGAACTTGGGAATCTTCATGTAATCGCATGTGCTCCATTTTCTTCACTTTTTCCTCATTTTTCCTACATTTGGCTACATATGCTACAAAAACATACTTTGATACGATTTAGTTGCAAAAGCATATAAAAGTAACCAAATAACATGCATAAAAACACTATTAACGCTTCTAAAAACATGTTAACTTTGAGCGTTATCAGGAGTCATTATTGTTTTTCTTACAGTGACTCAAAGATATAGTAATTAAACATAGGTGACCGAAATCTTGATTGATTGAACTTGATTACATGCAGGCCTGTCGAGCATCTTTCATTTCGGGATGATTCAATTTTAATGATTGTAGGAAATAATTATCCCATCCCGGGTCCACTATAAAATTGAATCGTTATTGCATTTGTCATCTTCTGGAAGATGGTATTGGATTTCCTTGGGCTTAAATGTTGTTGGCGGCCCAAAAGTGTAAAACCCATAATTTGGAGAATATCAATAGTTGGCAAATTCTTACACGAGTACTATAGATTCCATTTTGTATCTCAAAATGTATTAATTGCTTTTAATTATTTACTTTTTTTGTTAATGATCAAAATCACTTAATTAGTTCTTCACTTCTTTGTGTTTTATTTTGTTTGAAATTTGAACTATATAATTGAGTCAAATGTTTTACATGAGCTTCAAAGCTTAATGTAATAGACTTTGATGAAATCTATCTAAGTTAGAAGTTTGAAGATAATCATAGACTTTGATGTAATCCATCCTGGATGGAAGTTCAAAGTAATAAGAATCTTTGGTTTGGTAAATCTATAAGAGGATAGATTTGATCAAAGATAGAAAAGTCATGAAATGACTAGGAAAATATTTCTACTGGAATCTAAAGATATAGATTTCCTAATACTTGAAGAGTCCTTCACCGAATTGAAAGAGGAGTTCAACTCAGAGTTGAGCAACAAAAGCGAGAGCACAATAAATTAGTTTTAGATCGTTTAACTAAAGAGTACAAAGCATGACAGGAATTGTAGATTTGGCATGATCTATGGAAAAATTCCTAGCATTGCGAGATTTAGTGGGAGGGTTTCAAAATCATTAAACGAAGCGTATATTGCTCTTTTGAGCAAGATAAACTTGGCACGATAAGACGAGCTGATCTTGAGTTGTTATGAACAAATAAATATGTCATGTGACTTAAAAGATTTGAAGTCTTGGATTTCAAATCAGGAAATGCGCAATTACATCGCGGTTTTAAGAGGCTTGTACGGAAGTTCTCAAGGACTTAGGAGAATCAGTAACAAGGAATCACGGTTCTTATTTATTGGGTAAGTCCGTTCTACCTTAACGCACTATTATGAAATGCATCACTGAACGCTAAGCTGAGTTTGATGCGATTTAGCTAAGTCTATCATCCAGTAATACTAAATCGTTGGTACCAAAAATCTCTTAGGTTCATGAACAGTAAGGCAATGGTAATGAATAAGATTGGAAGTGAGGCTCAGGGGTCCTTTAGGGAAGGATCGTCATAAATATTTGAATACTAGTGATTACTTGCTTCCATTACTTTCTGGTACAAGCTAAATCAATCGCCCGGGAATCGAAGTAATGTCGCAGACTCGTGTAAATCAATGAGACATTACGAGTAGATTCTACATACCGTATTTTGAATCCATGAATGAAAGACATTTCATTTTAAAAGTCTCCTTAGTTGATTATCATGGAAGGAAACCAAGATAATGATCACAGCTATTATGAAACAAGAAACATTTCGGTGAAGATAGTGAGTTTCATAAGCATTTTGGCGAAAATGTTGGACATGACCGTGACCGAGAAGCGACCACGTGGACAAAGTTAATGGCGTTCTTTGATCGTGATGGACTATCCCAATGACCTGAGGAGAGGTCATTCGAATTTGTTTCTCACTGAGCTTGGATCTAGTTTGAGTTACAGCGTAAAAGCATAACAACAGTGTACTAGCGTCAAGTTCAATGGGAAGTAAGGAAAAATGGCTTATTGACCGAAATGTTCATAGCTCCAAGTTGAAATAGACTGGAGAGAATGATATTTTTCCTGCTCCCCAAGTGTGAGATGATTTGTGAAAAGTCTGGCAATACGAAAATAGTGCCTAAAGCACTATGTGAGACAAATCATTCACAAAAATAAGAAAGGATGAAAGTGTTACAAGGTTAAGACATCCATGCCTGTTACTTTGCAAAATACAGATAAAGTGCGAAGGGATATAGTCATATACCCTGGACTCAACAAGAAGTTTGAGTCGGGCTCAACCTGAAGTTTGAGTTGGAAAATCACTACTTGGGTATTGAATCGGTTTCTTTGAGTGAGGTACTTCAATGTCTTGCTCGGGAGCTCTTGGTACTATGAACAATATTCCTACGTTGTTGTATTTGCACATGTGGAAGTGTGAAGAGTTTGTGTGCAAACAACACAACTGCTTTCACTCTTGCCTTCACAGAAATGCTGAAGGGTCACATCGGTGCACACTAAACAGAACAAGCAAGCGGAAATAAGAAATGAGTTCATGAAATGAAATGGAAATGAAAATCCAGCAGTATTTCCATTAGAAATGAAAATATGGCAATATTTTCATTAATGGGTTAAACGGTAATTACCCAAAGTCTAATATTCAACCGAGATGAATATTAGATGGTAATTAATGACAAAAGACAAAAGATATCCCTAATTCATTTTAGGGAATCGTTCGTCCCCCTAGAAGGGGTGTTTGTATCCTTCTCAAACTTGTTTACTTGGTAAACAAGTTTTCCTAATTGTTTTAGGACTTTCCTTAGTGCCCTATAAATATCAAGCCATCCTAGAAACAATTTACTCGCTCCTCTATTATCCCTTAACCGAAATTCCTCTCCCTTCTCCATTATTTGGTCGATCTTAGGGTTTCTCTAAACCCTAAATTGACTAATCGAATTTTAGTCAATTACTCGGGTTTCGTGCTCGCCTAACTTGCATAGGTTTATAGCCCTAGTTCTACTTGTATAGTACCAGTGGATACCTGACGCCACTCAAGGGTTGATCGCTCCATTTAAACCCTAAGGGTCGATCGTGTGTAGGTGTATCAAGAAAAAGAAGGCGATTCTGTCCGCGCAACTGACTGCAGTAGAAGCTACTGCATGCAGATTAAAGGTAAGTCTTCTATAAACACCCTTATTATGTGTTTAGGTTTAGGTTATATCCCTGATCAGGTGATCATTCTATTATGGTTGGTCTGCTTGGCGTTTGTATGTTTACTTCCGTTGTGCATGTTTTATACGCCATGCGGCTAACCAACAATCTCCTACAAAATCATCATACAAAATAAACATTTTCGTTTTATACGTCAATATAACCGCTCTCAACGAATTTTAATCGATATAATGACTAAACATAATCGCGTCGTTTCATCTAGAGTATTGATGTAGCATGATAAAAACATTTCTAATTATCACATTAATAGTATGTGATTTCTTCCATGCATCATCATCGCCATCATCTGATCAGTCTTCATATGATGACTCGTCATCTTCATCATCACTGCTTGGTGGTGTCGATGGCGGTGGCTGTGGTGGCGGTAGAATGGGCTACAACAAAATGCATGATAGACCAAAATAAACAACAAATACTTACATATCAGAAATGCCATAACTACACAATTTTAGTATAATACTTACATCAAGGTTGCAAGAGGTCTGATGGGTAACCAATGGATAGAACTTGCCATGTTTGAAACCCAACTCGACATCCTTTCTAAGGCACTTCTGGCATTGGATAACACCATTCTCAAGTTTGTTAACCATTTTGTTTAAGGAGTGGGTGTTTTGATCGAGTGAGCTAGCTAGTGTGCGTTTTGGTTAGTGTGGAGTAGGTATATATATAGAGGAAAACTATGGCAGGGTGGTTTAAGTGAGTGTACACGCTTTTTGGTGTGTCTCTATTGCAAGATCATCAGGGTTGGGCCACAAATCAAAACAATAAAAAAATAGTAAAGCTTGTTATGCTCTACAAAGAGAGAGCATAGAGATAATTATAGCAAAGAAAGAATATTAATATGGTACAAGCAAGACTTGCTGTAGCAACCCACAAAATCTCATCACTATCATTCCCATTACAAATACCTATAGTAGGTATTTCACAGGTAAATTTTTTGCTTTTTGTGCATTCATTAACTGCATGACTCTTTAGACTGGCTCACGTATCTACACAAGCCAAATAACTCAATACTCATACCCTATAAACCCCCGGTATGTCAAGCATAAGATCACAACAACACCACAATAAGTAATTTACCAATCTAACACACTAAACTCATCATAACACCATAATAAACCCTAATACACCCTAATCAAACCTTAATTAGGTCTATGTGCTTTAAAAACCCTATTTGCTTATCTAAACTAGTTTGAAAGTGTCCAAGGCTTAAGTATGAGTTACCTTAGGAATATTAGGATACTTTAGGACCCTTAGACCTTAGTACAACCCATTAGAGCTTAGGTACAAGACCCTTAGGCATAAAACCATAACTAGGTTATAACTTCCCGAAAACTAGGTAAAACCTTCACAAACCTTTACCATAGACTACTACCACTTAGTATAAACCCCTTAGGACTTAGGATTAGTCATTAGACTCTCTTAGGAACCTAACTTAGGCACAAAACGCTAGGCAAAACCCTAAACTCACTTTAGGTAAAACTAGGTTAGAACTAGACTTAAACCTTAAAACTAAGTACCTATAACACCTCAAACCATACAACCAAGCACCCTAGCACCTTACCCTAACCAACCTAGCACCCTAGCACCTCTAAGCACCCAAGCAAGTAGGTGATGCACATACTTGTCACCTTCTTCTTCCTCTCGGCCATTCACCACCACAACCGGCCTAGCAGCCCCCTAGCTACGCCATAGCTGGTCTTAGTCACCTCCTAGACTTGCCACAACTCCCTCCTAGCTCTGCTTACTTGACCTCCCCCCTCCTCGACACCTCACCTCTCTTTTCTTGCTCGCTACTCCTTACCGCAACTATAAATACCCCCTCCCCCTCCATTTCATTCCACACCTCTTCTCCTCTTTACCTCACATACATTCTGTAGTACAATACCCTTAGAAGTCATAGAAGTCGAGTACAAGAGCCTAGGCCTTGTCGAGTTGTGGTTTTGGCCGAGAGATACCCTAGAAAACCCTAAACCCTCGTTAACCCTTTCCTAGCTAAGTAAGCTTCCATTTCTTATTCTATTAGCTTTAGTTTAGTCTTAGGATAGTATTAGGATGCCTTAGAACTCATAGGATCCCTTGCCTAAGCCTTGGTCATAATCATTTGCTAATTTACTTTTTAAAACCCTAAATATAGAATAAACCCTAAAAATATGCTATAAGACCTTTCCATAAGCCCTAAGCTAGTTTAGGTAACTTAGATAAGCTAATATTAGTTAAACATAAGCTAGAAAACCTTTTTGTTTTATAAAAATATAGTTTGCATGGAATTAGGACTAGTTTTGCAAAGTTTTCCATGCATAGGGGTATATATGGTAATTTTCCAAAGATATTGAGTCTAGGGACTATTTTTGACATTTCTTAGAAGTTATAAGTATAAGGACCCTTTTTGCAAAATTATAAAACCCTAGGATAAAAAGTTAAGTAGTTATAAACTTAAAAGGACTAGTTTTGCAAAAGTTATAAAGTTAAGGGTCAAAATGGTAAATATAGAAAACTTAAGAGTCCAAGAGTCATTTCTGTCATTTTCTCAAAATATAGAAGTATAGGGACTAGTTGTGTCAAGTATAAATAAAAGTAATATAAGTATAATAAAATCTAGGGTAGATTATGTAAATATATTGAACTTAAAAGGATATTAAACTATCTTCATATATATAGCAAACCTATTTTAAAGTTAGAAGCATAACACAATACTAGGGAGCTTCATGTGAGGAGTACTATATGGATATTTCGTTCTGACGAGTCCGCTGGGTTTACGATTTAAAGTGCCCTGGCTCCTCAAATGATTATTGCATATACTTCTAAATTATGATGGCCCGAACGGTGTCATGTTATAACTAAACCCTATTAACAACATAACTCAATAGTAGGGAACTTCGTGTGAGGAATATTAACTTCTGAATTATGATGGCCTGAACGGTATTATGTTGATAACATAATACAATAGTAGGGAGCTTCATATGAGGAGTCATATATTTCTGAATTACGATGGCCCAAACGGTGTTGTGTTATATCTAAAACATTAAGAACCCTAAGAATGATTACTTAAGAAAACTTAAACAAAAGGTAACTAGAGCTTGACATACCAACACACAAAGAACCCCAGGATACGTGAGTAGACAGTCTAATCCCTGACTCACTTAGTACACTAATAGGATTCTCTAAGCCCAGGTGAGTTTTCATAGCCTCACACTTTTTAAACGCTTTCTAAATGTTTTACAAACCCTGTGAGGGGGATACGTGCTACTTACTTTTCTTTAAACCGAATACAAGTCTTTTTTTTTGTTGTTGCACGAGTAAACTATCTGCCACCCCTACATAACTAAAATTCATGAATCTAATTGTTTGGGATATTTTACCCACACGAACGCGAATATAGTTGATAGATCTATTGGAGTTTGACAACTCCCGTTGGTATTAACACCTCTCCGGGTGGTACCAATAAGTACTATATTTGAACCCTCTGAAGAGTTAACTTTGGCAAGTTACTCTTTGCCGTCCCCTCATGGTTGGTCTGCAGACCCCATGACCCGGACTGTTAGTGTGGTTCATGAGCTTAGTGCAACATACCCCACTCTTGATAATTGTGCATGCATCACAATTATCACACTTACACAACATTTTCCCAGATGGGTGTAACAACGGAACTCAGGGAACTTGTATTCACTAACACTTAAACCTATGATTCTTACTCAACACCTAGTGTTGACTTTTTAAGCATGTATCCTAGGTATATGGCCGTTACGGAATTATGGCAGAAGGAGGCACTGAACTCGGAGGACTTTCAATCCAGTTATCATTCAAACTCTACTTCACACATAGATTTATGGGACCTCAGCATAATAAAACTCTGATATTTTAATGAATGATAACTTATTTATAAAAAAGTCTCTTTTCGAGTCATTTTCTATTACTGTAACTGTGATTCCATGAAGTAATACCCCAACCCTAAATCCGCTGCGAACTATGAAAATTCGGGTATTACACTTGCATGCCTTTGATGCATTTTGAACTACTTTTATTTTCACAAGCCTAGCTTTTATTTTGTGTGTTACAATGATTGTACAATACTAGAAAGTAACACTTATATATCTCAAACCAAACCAAACATCACAAAAAATATTGCCTAGCTATAGAACACTAGAAGAAAAAAAAAATTGAAGGTATTGTACTGATATCGAGACTCGAGAGCCAACTATTGTTTGAGATATCAAGTGTCAAATAACAAATTAGTTGGATTTTATTTTGAGATTTATTATGTGAAAATATGACAATCTTCATTCTAGAACAAATAGATTTTGCAAAGAATGTTAATTATTTTGGTCAATATTTTTTGAAAACATAATAAGTTGGTTAAAGACTCTACTAATACTCTAGTACAACACAAACTAAAAAGATACACCGAGTTTGGTCAACTAATAGTAAATGTTTATAAACTTAGTTGTACTTTTTGCAATTTAATGGTATACTAATTGCATTGTCTATATCAAAATTGGGTAACTTTAAATACCATAAATATAAATGATTAAATGCTCTATGTGAACTTGAAGAATGTATGCACCATTTAACATAACGTACAACCCCTCCTCTCAAGTGTGACATGTTATTGTGTTTGCTTTGTTGATCAATTTATAAGATGGTCAAATAGATAGATGATGAGCTAACACATGCAAGATTTCTTAACACCTATTTTAAGGATCGATAATTAAGTGTTTGATCGAATTAAGCATAGTTCTTTACCATAACATAATCACCAGTATTTATTTTAACGTATGTTCACAATGACAAAAGTTTACAATCAGTAACGGCTTGTGATTTTCAGCAAAACATAACCCAAAAATTTCATATATGGTAATGTTACTATTATAGTCCTTCATGTTAGCACATGCTTTAGGCTAAAAGATTTGATGAGCTAAAAACATTTGATAATTTTCTCGCGAAGAATGCTACATCCGAAAATTTTTATAAAATAATACTCACATAATTACTTGTGAATTGTATTGATGAACAAGGAGGGGGAACCCGCTTTTGCATTGTGTAGGTTATTTCGTCACATGCTGTATTTTGAGAGTATGAAATGTTTTGAATATCTTTTTTTTGTATCTTAGTTATAGCTTATTTGAGTATGAAAAAATGTTGTGAAGTCTCATTTGTGTGTGGGTTTTTACATAGGTGTGTCTAGCTGTGTGTCTTTTCATTTATGGAGTAATGCTTGGATTGATGTATCACTGTGACTTTTTTTTTCCCTTTTTTTTTTGGTTTTGGTCATTTGATTCTTTTTCTTGGGTAGAGTAGGCTTATTTACAGCCATTTCTTTTATTTCCATTTTGCCTATTTAGAGTGGCCATTTGTTGATGGTTAGTCATTAACAACTATCTTTTTATTTATTGTTTTTCTAATGCTTCGATTTCCTTTGGTATGGGAGTTGACATTTTCTGCGGATTCTTTTTGTTTAAGGGACGTCATGCACCTAGGTTTTGTGAGGGAGGTCGATGAGCTGAGAGCTTGGCAAGCTGCTTTTCGAGGTCGATGTATGCAGGTTGGTGAACATGTGACTTATTTAGATGGGCTGATCTGAGAGCTGAGGTCGGTAGGTGGTGATGCGGTTGCTGCTGAGTTGTGTATATATTTGGAGGATGGTGGTGATCTTTTAATTGTTGATTCAATAACATATTTGAGTATAATACGGGACTTTTGCTGACAAATTGGTAGCTTTGCAAAACATGTATGCGGCTTCGCATGTTCAGTTGCGTCAGAGGAGGGGTTTTCTGGCCGGTTTTCCGGTCAGTGAAATGACAGTTGTTGTAGGAATGGTTGGCTAGATGTTAGAATTCTTAGGTTTCAGTTATGTGATCTTTTTTTATGTAATTCAGTTTGTTCTATATTAGCTTGTATTATATTGTTGTTTGTTAGTATGCACGTCAGCGTAATGCTATCTATCTTTTGGTTCATGTAGTTGCCGGTATTGGTTTTCCGGTTGCTATTTAAAAAATTGATAGGTCCTTGATATGTATGGCGTTAGATGTAATTGTAGTATGTATTATGAATGTAGTTATTGCTGGTGTTTTTTTTATTGTTTAAGTGGTGTGCCTACTGTTAGCCAAAAAGACCGGACAACTTATTTTTTTTTTTATTTTTTTTTTATTTATAATTTCGTCTTTCTTTTTTAGGTGGAGGGGAGTCCAGTGGTGAAAAAATGTCGCTATATTGGGCCTTTGTTATTTTGTGTCTATTATTTTTTGCTAAGAGAGTAAGCATGGGAGTGATTGTATTAGGACCTAGTTGATTTAATATATTTTTTAAAAACCCATGCTTCAAATGTTACAATCTGTATTTGTGGTTAATATGTATGTTAGTTTATAATGTGTGTGCATGTGTTATGTTCTTCGGTGGTTTACGATCGTTGACGATCATACTATGTATGATAAAGCAGGCACAGGATCTAAATATAAAGCGCTATTTGTTGAAAAAAAAATCGGTTTTTTTCGTGTCATGCCATTTTTAGGGTATTTGTTGGTTGCTTTTGCGATACCTGTTTTTGTTGAGGATAAAACAAAGTTTAAGTGCAGGTATTTTAACTGGAAGTATAAAACAATTTTTTTTGTGTTTTAGTTTCGTTTTTCTATGTAGCATATTTATTTTATTAACACTTTTGGTTTGTTGTATTTTGTAGATATTTTCATGTGAACCCAAGTAGTAATAGTGGTAGTATTGTTTTTGTTGGGGATTTTAGTTGTTAAAAGTAATTATACAAAAGTAGTTCTTTCTTGATTCCTAGAAGTGATACGTGTTATGAGAGGGTTCTTCATGGTGAGGAGAAAATCAGCATTTTCAGAAAGATCAACATGATGACTATTGGGAATAGCCCAATATGAATGCCACATCAAATCTAATATACATTACGATTGTGGATACAAATGGAGTTTTTACAAATTCCTTTTTTTTATTTTTTTTCGTTAAGTCAATTTTTTTAACTAAGTCCATACTTTTGGTTATACTCTGTGTTATTTTTTAAAATGTTGGGTTTTTTTTGCACCTTATAATTGTTTTTTTATTTGGTTCTTTTTTTGGGGAAATATGTTTTATGTTTTTTTTACATAATTTTTTTAACTTTTTTTTGTTTTTGGTTTGTTGGATAAGTGATACGGGCTGACAACCTTGGGTTTGTAATTGGTTTCGGTAGCTCGAGGTTTTTTACGGCTCTAACTCGGCTATTTATTCAATCTATGGTCTTTTACTTGTCATTTGTGTCTCTTTCATCTTAATCTTCCTCTTCACTAATATTTCCGTTCACAAAACGCGGTTAGCTAATGGATTCTTAGTTTCCTATTTCTGATAGGCTTGAATGCCTCGCCCATTCTAATAACATGACCAATCAAATGTTCTTGTTTATTAAGGCGTACAGGGCAGCTAACATGTCGGATGCGAGGTCCGTGAGGCGTCGCGCCTAGCATGCTAGGGTGCGTATATGGAAGTTAAATGGTTATATTATGGAGGTGGAGCAGAGTCCTGTGATTGCGACTACAGCGCATGAGCCTACCGCGTTGAGGTTGTTACTGGCCGTGGATGGACAGAGAGCCCGTATGTATACTCGTGGTTCTGTGGAGGCTGACCGAGCTGTGCAGATGATGATGGACTTTCTTGGTATGTCGTTGCAGCCATAGATGCATGGTGGTCGGGCTTTGCGTTGTCAGTTAGCTTTTGGCATCTTGTAGTGTTGGCAGTCTTTTGGTTTGGGTAAATATGAAGGTTCTCAGCTTGTGTCTTAGGTTGGGCATGTATTAGGGTGTTAAGGTTTTTAGGGTTTTTCCAAGTATGTATAGTAGTTCCTGGTAGGGTTTAGTGAACGTGTGTCTGTATATATGCATGTAGTCTTGCTAAAACCATGTAATTCCTATTTTGGTAATTAAAATCATGGTTTGAACTTCGTTGCTGTTGTATTTTTGTGTTTGCATTTGTTTAGTTTTCATGTTAGTTGTTGTTGCAGATATGGTTAAGTATGTACGCCTATTATAATCGGTTGTATACCTTGTCTATATATGTATCGCATAATCATTTTGGTTGTCTCATATTTCTCATATTCATTGCATGGTAAAATATTATTTGTTGTTATGGTTATGTGCTTGAGTATCGTTGATGACAAAAAGTGTTGGTGTTTCATTATTTTTGCCTATTATATGGTGTCAAGTATATGTATAAGGTTGTAAAGTTCAGTTCATAATTTTTAGCAATACAAATTGCAAATTTTATAGGTCTGGTAATGTTGTTATCTGTTATTTTTTAATGTCACTTTTGTTTGCAGCTTTGGAACTTTTTTATGTGCATTCTGGTTATCGGAATAAGCGAATGTTTCGTAGTGTTATTTAGTATTTGTTGTTTCAGTTTGTCAAGTTTCGGTGCACTATCCACTGTCTCGCATAATGTTTGGAAGGGTTTATGGAAATTTTTATTGTTTGCCTTTTTTATAGTTCGTACATGTATGTAATGGCCGCATCTTTTGTTTGTTTAGGTAGGTGTGTGACCTATTGTTGTTGTGCTTATACTTGTTTTATAGGTTTTTTTGGCGATATCAACGGTCCTACTAAATTTTCATGTTAGGTACCTTAGTTATAAACCCCAACAAAGTCATATTATAACATGTTCCAAAACTGTACATAGTGATATTGTTGGGTGATATTGTACTATTACATATGATTTCTTCCTAAACCTGTAGCGGCATAGTAGATCACATATTGTGCACCAATATGTTTGGCTATCAACATATTAGTATGGTAGTAGTACTATCATAGGAATATATTATACATCATATTACACATAGTGTACACGATAGTAGTAGGAGTTTTTGTTGTTGATAAAGTTTCACCGTTACTCATTCTTATGTTTCTTGCTATTTGGAGTTGATGTTCCTTGTGTAGTTGTTCCGAATAGTTCCCTTTTAGTTGTGCTCGATATCTTCAAATTTTCATCTTGTGTTTCTGAGATTGATTCCTGGGTAGTGGGTGGTGGGGTTGACAAATCTTTAGCCACTTCTAGAACGTGCATGTCTGTTGCACCTTCAGTTAAAACAGACGAAGAACCCACGTCTTCTGTGTTGGTGGGAGGCGCCTCTAATAACAAAGGTTGTAACTTTGTTGCACTATCAATCACAAATTTCCGGTTGTATGTTTTACTCCCCGTTCCGAAGTGTATTTGGAATATGCATGTCACATTTTCCAGTGCCCTTAGTCCTGGAGGTATGGTATACCTATTTTTTTTTGGCGCCTCACCAATTACCTCTGCACAGGGTCTGGCCCATCTGTCAGCTTCAGGACTGAAACAGGAAACTTTAATGGTGCCCGTTGCGTCTCTAAGAAGTGCTTTAAAACAGTAGCTGCCAATGGAGCATAGCATATATGTGGTTAGTTATATGAAAACATAGTATATAGACTATTAGTTGGCATATAGCAGCAAGTGACATGTAATTTAGAATACTTGCAATCTGGCTTGACTTGTTCTAGAGATTCATGGCAGTGCCAATGTGGATTGTCTTCGTCCATGTGCTTTCCGCATGTATCACATTTGTTGTAGTACCATGTGTTTGTATCGTCTATTTTTTCTAAGACAACTTCAACATCAAATCGTGTGCCCTAGAACAAATATGTAGTGTTAGGTTTTTTAGGTATGCATAACTGAGAAGTTGTATAGAGGTTATCAGTGCCTTGTGTGTCTGGGTTTACTTCTAGTAGTGTCCTTATAGGAACGCGGTTTCTCATGTTTTCTTCGTCAATGTTTTGTTGTTGCTCTGGTTCAATTTCCAACATTGGCATAGGTCCCAGTAAGGTGTTGTACCTGTATAGATAAGTTGTCATTTAGTATAATTAATTGTGAGTCGTTTATCATTGTATTTTGGTAGGAGGATTAGTACATACATGTGTAGTATCTAACGGGTTTCCGGCACATCAAGATTTAGGTAGCAAATGTAGCAGGAGTTGAAGACAACGGTATTCCACCTGTGAGTTTACAGTATTTGGAAATGGATAAATATGATGATAATATATGCAAGTACATTTGGTAGTGTTTGCATGTACCTTGGTATCTCTTAACATAGCAAGAGCTGACAGCAATAACAACTGGGTCCCGTTGTGATGTGTCTGCATCTAGTGTGTCTCTACATCTAGTGTGAAACTTGTAGCAAGCTCATTCCACAATGTGAGTTTCAGACTATTACCACTGCAAAATGGAATAAGAAGCTAACATTATTGTTTTCCTTATAGACTATGCCATGAAAACAAAGGCAAACTTACTTGAGGTTTTGGACCTCTATGTTTTTTCTTTGCGCCACGTTTGTCAGTGTGTCCCCACTTGACTTTTCCTTGTAGATTTTGCGTACATAACCAATGTAATCTACAAAATGTAGTTACTAATTTTAGATAGTACCTGACGTTTTGGAGTGTTGTTACTAAACCTTAAATACCTGTGAGAATGGATCCTTTAGCATATGCCCTGTGGCACACTTCATTGTACAGAGCAAATTTAAAATAGTGCTCCGGGAAATCGTCGTCGGATATGACGGTGAGGCTTGTAAACCTGCCAAATAGTAGTGTATATTTACTGTCAAGTGTTTGTTCCCATGATTCTGTGTTTTGGCAGCCAAACCCATTTATCCGATAGGCTAACCCCTGCTCTATTGCTTCATATTTTTGTGCATCTTTGAGGTCAATATTTGCCTGAATTGCGTTGCCCTGCAAGTAAAAGGTCATGGTTGGTTGTTATAGAAAGATAGTGTAGATAATTGTGCATGTACCAAAATATGATTAAACCTTAATATGAAGAATGTACCTGTTTGTCCAACAATATGAAACGGTATCCGGTAGGAGTTAGGTCTGGAATTGATTTGGATATCCATTTACGGTAGACTTTTACCTGTGTCAGCTTTTTTGTGGTTGTTGGCTTTATGTCTGCAAGATATACAATATCTGGTTCTATGGCAATTGATTTTCCTTTTTCGGTAGAAGGTTGCTGTGGATTGTTACTGGTTGCCACTAAGCTGTAAAATAGACATGGTGGTAATAAACACAGTATGCTCGTACCTGTTTAGTAAGAAATGGTGGTTTCTAAAACCCGACACTTGTTTCTTGTGCAACTATAATTGGAAATGTGCATGTTGTTTTTCAATTTTTTTGTAAAGGAATGCAATAAGGTAAGTGAGTTTATGAATCTGACTTAATAGCAATTCATAGTAAAATTCCATCAAGTATAAGTGCAGGCATAGGTTAGGTGGCCAATAGCATTTGAACGAATGTGCGCATACAGGTAAACAACACATACTAAGAGCATATAAATTAGTGTAACATATATAGAGACAAAGCATGAAAACACGTACGTATTAATATCATATGTTTGTTCACAGTTTGTATAGCAATAAAACAATGCACTGTATCATATTGCAGGGATTATGACATAGGAAAAGAACCCGTGCATGTTAGACAAAGGCTGAAAACACGTATACAGGTAAGATCTCATATTTGTTTAAAATTTTGTATGGCAATAAAACAAAGCAGTGTGTCATATTACGGGTTTGTCAAATAGGAAAAGAACCTGTGCATGTTTAATTTTGGACAAAAAATCTCAATACACTATATTCTTAGTAGTGTTTGGATGGCAGTCGCGATGTTGTTTAATCACGATCTTCAACCCTTGTGGGGATGTCGCTGTTGATAGTGCCACATATAACTTCCCATGACCAAAGATAGGATATGGAAGATAAACGTCAATTTTCTTAAGCGATTGACCCTGACACTTATTTATTGTCATGGTATAACACACTTTGATGGGGAATTGTTTTCTTTTAAAAAGGAATGGCATCTTCTCGCCGTCACTTGTAAGAATAATCCTCGGAAGAAACACTTTTTGTGATATCTTGGTTCCAGTTATAATTTTTGCCTCAATAACTTTTGTTAGGAGCTGCATTGTGATCATTCATGTACCATTGCAGAGACCTTCTGCAAAATTCAGATTTCGTAGCAACATAACCGGTGTCCCAACCTTTAAGTGCAAATTATGAGGAGGGAGGCCTGGAAAAGTGAGTGTGTTTAAGTATTCTGTAGGGTAAAGTAGCTCTGTAGCGCCACCGTCATTTCCATGAAGCACGGCCTCATCTAAACTTGTGTAGACTATACTGTGACCGTGGAGCATTCCCAAGACTCGTGCATTTATGATGTCAGCGGTTTCATTTTTTGGACATACAATAGCTTTCTCTTGCAACTTTTCAGCCGTTGGTTTTTGTAATGTGTTAGTGTCGTATATAAAATTGATAAGTTGTGGTTGTGCTCCATCATCTTTAGCAATACAATGTTTTGCTGGAATGTCAATCCATGAACTATTTTCAGGAGCCATTCAGAGAAAGAACGAACTTCTGCAATTTGGTTTGCGTTCATGCCTGAACGTTGTAATCGAATATTGTGATGAAGGAAGTGAACTTAAAATGTGGCCATAAGTATGATTCAGAAACTGAAGAAGCAATAATCTCATTCTTTGAAGCTTTCTTTTTTATGGGCAACGTTTGTCTAAAATCACCTCCTAGTATGATAGGCTTACCACCAAACAGTGATCCTAGAACATCAAGTATGTCACGAAGTGTGCGATCCAATGATTCAAAACACCGACGGTCATTCATCGGGGCCTCATCCCATATAATCAGTTCTGTGCGTTTTAAGAGCTCCGTAATTTGTGTCTTCTTTTTAACGTTGCATAGTGACTCATCTGTCAAGTTAACTGGTAACTTGAACCGCGAGTGTGATGTCCGTCCTGATGGCAGCAAGAATGAAGCTATGCCAGAAGAAGCTGTCACACCTCGCAAAGGCGGAAACGCGAGTGTAACTTCATGGATATCACAACAATAATAGAAAAGAGTCTCCATCAAGCGGTGGAATTCCAAACCGCCTTGATCTCATCCGTTGTAGCACCTAACACAAATAGTGCTCCACCACCACCACAATCAATCACAAACCCTATCCTACCTAATCCTCGTCATGGTTGTTCCCAATGTGAGTGAACAACGAAAATTTGTGAAAGCATACAAACCATGTTTCACCAAGTTCAAGACGAAACCCGCTTCATCCTTCAACACATTATCGAGCGTCTAAACACTCTTTCTCATCCTCAACACTCTTAGACCTTGTTTTAGGAGGATGTTTCTTATTAAGGTCAATGATGGTCATTTTATAGATGTAGAAATTTTTTTCTTTCTAAGTTATTTTTCCATTTTTGTTTCTCCTTTTTAAAGTAGGACTTTTATTTCTTGTCTTTAATTTGACTTTTGTCAAAAATAAATTTTACTATAAATAAAAATCGGCTCTACTATATTGTGTGTATTATGGGTTGATCTCCATTTTATTATGAGTATGATGTGGGTTCTCATCTTCTCATGACTTGTTCTATACTTGTCTCATGCGGCAACTAACTTTATTTTGTAGGTTCAAAATCCATGTATCCTTACTTGGCACCCCAGCTAGGGGAAGTATTGTCCAAGGGGGAGCATTCCGTTAAGCAACTCTTCTTTTTGTTTCGACAAAAAGGGGGAGAATTAATATTAAACTTCTCAATTCTAACTTTTACATATCACATCATTTTGATACATCATTCATTCACAACTAAAATTTAAGTAAAACATGGTTCAATATTGATTTTTTAAAGACTTGATACTACAATTATCTAGTTGCTTAAAAATAAAATTTATGTGTTGTCCTCAACAAAAAAGGGGAGATTGTTAATACAAATATCGTCTGAAAAACGTTATTTATATTTAACGATCTTTGCTAATATTTTTTTGACGACAAAGTATAAACTTTGTTTCCTAGCAACATATAACTATAGTATAAGTCTCACTTATAGAAACTTTATTTCTAAGTAAACATCACATTTGCTATATGATTCATTATTAATCTTATAATGTTGATAGCATGTTAAGTGTCAAAACATATTTAGTAAGTTTTACTAAGCAATGTGTCTAATTGAGTTATAAGTCTTCAAACTCTTTTGATAACTCAATCACTTAATATATCATATGAACATGGTTCAAAGTTGCTACAGAAATACATTTACATGTTTACTTTCATGTTAGTAAAAGTCTATATTTAGAAATATATATTCACATCATGCATTGCATCATACATGTCTTGTCAAATTGACTTGGTAAGATTTCATGCATTCCTTAGATAGATCTACACTCAACATATCTTAGAAGTTGACCTTGAAGGATCTTGATATGACTTGACAAAGATATGAAAAGATTTCTTGAGCTTTGACTGTCAGACCTGGCGGAACCCTTTGGGTACAAGGGCGGAACCCTTGTTTTGGTTCCGCCGGATCCGCCAGACTGCAGTCTTGGTTGGCTATAAATAGCAAGCCACACTCAAGAATTCATCCATCACTTTTAGCTATACTTTGCATATAAACTCTCATTTATCTCATCTAACTCAGTAGCAACTCACTTGTATGATTCTCTTATGTAGAAAGGAAGTTCACAAGTTCATCCGAGAAGTTACAAGTTTCAACACAACGTTGCAAGACTTGTTAGCTTTTCATTGTGTAAACTCTTGTAGTTTATACTTCTTTTGTATCTTGTTAAGAAGTGATCGGTTAGTATTTTAGTCCTCAAAATACATTAAGTGATAGGAGTGGTTGTACCTTTGTAAAAGAACTCGACATCTAGCTTAGTGTCGGAAATAGTGGATAGGCGACGTTAGGGTGGTTCTACCTTGAACTAGGACCCGGAAATGAGATGGTCGCCATGAATTGCAGCTGTTAAGATTTTAAAATGTTAACAAGCTCCGAGTTGAAGTGAATGGTTTCCTCTAACTCTAAACGACGCCTTTTATAAGCAAGAAAAATAAAGGACGAACACGATTCTTTAAAAAGTTCATTTTGTCAAAGACTTACGTGTCAATACCTTGCTCATGGGACACACTAACCAAAAAAATAATGGACATGCATCCTAGTTAAGGATTATTGTTGTAAGTAATTTAAAAAATAAGGATTAACTATGTATAGTAATAAAAAGCTACAAATAATAAAGACTACGAGTATTATTTATGTGATTTTGATTCTTTTATCTTATTGTCTGATTAGAAATCCGAGGATAAAAAGTTTCTTGGGATTGATCCTTTGCATGTGCCTTTTATTCTCTTACTTTACTTGATCTCCATCATAAGTTGACCAAACCGCAATAGAATTTGTCCTTATAGAATTTATATAACAACTATAAAATTATATAAGTGAATGTAATTTATATAAAACTATAAATAATTATAAATAATATCATACATTCACTTATAGTATGTTTATAAATTGTCATGTGGTTATAGTATGATCATAAATAATATCAACACATGGTGTCTAAATAGAGAATTTCTACACGCACATAAATAGAGCAAAGTACAGATGTGACAACTGTGAATTTTCGGTTCATTAATTTACTATTTATATTGATTTATTATCATATTTTAAGTAAATTTACGTTTACCGCACCCATAATTTTTCGGACTCATTTTTTTATTATATATAATAAATTATATTTATTATTACTTATATTTCATTTTTAAACTATTCCGAACTCATTTGATTTGAAAACGAGAGGTTATCTCGTTAAAATGTGAAAAATGACACACAGCGCGTATCGACACGATAATAATTAAATTTTATATATAATTATCACAAATTATTTTAATAAACATATTAAAATAAGATATTTATTATTTTTATAATAACATTCCCAAAAATGTATTTTTCGTATTTTTGCCAAACCGGAGTACCGCGATTACACTTTAACTCAACAGGACACGGCGTACACAAAATACACTTAATAATAAAAACCCACTCACCCATTTCTTTTCTTGTTTGTGTCGCCCTACATACACACACCACACTTGTCCAAGTTTATCTATTATATGTCTTCCACTAACACCTTTTATTACCCTATTTCTCTTTCATTTTAGATCAAAACAAGAAAACAAAATATCTCTCCTCCCTCCCTCTCCTTGTCCACGGCTGCCACAACCACACCAACATCACCATCAATTTTCCACCATCATCTCCATCAAGAATTGAAGCTAAAGCCTTTTATAATTCGGGTTTTAATTCCAACGAATCAAGGGTGTGATTGTGACGAATTTCGTGGGTTTATTGGAGAGGTTATTGCATGTGTTCATCTTCTTTTGTTTGTAAGTTTGTTGATACTTTTTCAATACCTCTTTGTTATATTTAGATGTATTGTTTATTTTCACTATTTTGGAATCCATATGAATGTGTGTATAATAGTTTTGAACAATAGAAATTGTTGGTTTAATGAGTTAGATGATGGGGAGTAGGATTGGTGATACTTTTGTGAAGTTGTGATGTTGATTTGATGAAGTTTGAATGAGAATTATAAGTTTTGAAAGAGTTAAATTCTTGCAGAAATTTTGACGCCTCGTTAGGGTGTCGTGAAAATATTTTTATAAAATATAGGCTTTGAAATATGTTAGTATTTGTCGAGACGATCGTTTTAAAAAAAATTGGACCCATAACTCTTAAAAACGAAGTTTTTATGGGTCCAATTTTTTTTAAAACGATCGTCTCGACGAATACTAACATATTTCAAAGCCTAAATTTTATAAAAATATTTTCACAACACCTTAACGAGGCGTCAAAATTTCTGCAAGAATTTAACTCTTTCAAAACTTATAATTCTCATTCAAACTTCATCAAATCAACATCACAACTTCACAAAAGTATCACCAATCCTACTCCCCATCATCTAACTCATTAAACCAACAATTTCTATTGTTCAAAACTATTATACACACATTCATATGGATTCCAAAATAGTGAAAATAAACAATACATCTAAATATAACAAAGAGGTATTGAAAAAGTTTCAACAAACTTATAAACAAAAGAAGATGAACACATGCAATAACCTCTCCAATAAACCCACGAAATTCGTCACAATCACACCCTTGATTCGTTGGAATTAAAACCCGAAGTTATAAAAGGCTTTAGCTTCAATTCTTGATGGAGATGATGGTGGAAAATTGATGGTGATGTTGGTGTGGTTGTGGCAGCCGTGGACAAGTAGAGGGAGGGAGGAGAGATATTTTGTTTTCTTGTTTTGATCCAAAATGAAAGAGAAATGGGGTAATAAAAGGTGTTAGTGGAAGACACATAATAATAAACTTGGACAAGTGTGGTATGTGTATGTAGGGCGACACAAACAAGAAAAGAAATGGGTGAGTGGGTTTTTATTATTAAGTGTATTTTGTGTACTACGTGTCCCGTTGAGTTAAAGTGTAATCGCGGTACTCCGGTTTGGCAAAAATGCGAAAAATATATTTTTGGGAATGTTTTTATAAAAATAATAAATATCTTATTTTAATATGTTTATTAAAATAATTTGTGATAATTAAATATAAAATTTAATTATTATCGTGTCGATACGCGTTGTGTGTCATTTTTCACGTTTTAACGAGATAATCTCTCGTTTTCAAATCAAATGAGTTCGGAATAGTGTAAAAATGAAATATAAGTAATAATAAATATAATTTATTATATATAATAAAAAAATGAGTCCGAAAAATTATGGGTGCGGTAAACGTAAATTTACTTAAAATATGATAATAAATCAATATAAATAGTAAATTAATGAACCGAAAATTCACAGTTGTCACATCACCCATCCGTTAAAAGGAATCACGTCCTCGTGATTCAATTAGTGCTAGTGCCGAACCGATGTCAGTGAGGAGGTGTGGTTACTCGTAAATTATGAACTCTAGAATAACAAGCGATGTTTTTCGATTCTCGTCGACTCGGAATACGGTGTAGAGTAAGGTTAACTACACGAGGATAAGGATAGAGTAAGAGTCTACTTAGTTGTTGTGCTCGATCATATGAATACCCATGAATGGTTTATAGTCACACAAGAATTTTGAGATTCTTGAAAACCAAGTCAGAACATAATCCTAATATAACTATTTCCAGTATCTTAAAATTCATTTTTAAGTCGAACATAGGTGGTCAGTCTATGTTTCACTGTCCCTAGGTTAAATATAAGTGACCAGCCTATATTTAACCCAAGCTCGATGAATTTTGAAATACTCAACTTAGTTATACTTGTAATATGTCCATTGTCCACATCGGGCCAGAATCACGGACCTTTAACAATGAAGGTTTCGGAAGAGAACTTGATCAAATGTAGAGAAAGTTGCTGAACTTCAGATTTTGTGAATAACTTGTTAAACAAAGTTTTAAGCGATAACACAAAATCGGTTTCAAGTTGGAGGTTTACATGTCTGTTATATGAGCTCGGGAGTTTCTTCTCAACCACAAATAATTCGATCACCTTAGTTTTTGTAGATGGTAAATCAGTTTATAAGAATTATAGAAAAATGACGAACAATAAAACAATAAAAAAATAGTTCATGAGGTAATAATAAATCAATGTTTTAAGTTAATGAGAGAGGAGTAGAGTAGCTTTTTAAGAAGTAACAAAATGGTTTATAGGATGGTGACAAATTCGGCAAATGACAGGATGATTTGTAAGATGATAACAAAGAGTTTATTCGGAACTAGTCCAAAACAATTTATGCAATAGTAGTATATCAGTGATTTAGTTTATAGATGATGGTAAAGTAGTTTGTAAGAGAGTGGCAAGCAGTGTATTAAAATTTTAGCGAAAATGATTTAAAAGATGGTAGAAAACTAGTTTTACAAGGTAATTTGCAAAATGATTTATAAAGGGGTGACAAAATAGTCAGTTCGTGTTATTAGTTTATAAGGTAGTAGTGGGGTAATTTATATGAGGATAGTAAATTGGTTGATTATGTGTTGATAGAATAGTTTATATGATAACAACAAAGGTATTTATAAAATGGTAGTGAAATTGACAAGGTAAATAGACATACGTAGTAGAGTGTAATTTAAGTGTATACAAATAGTCTTTAAATAGTATCTATAGTGATGTTTCAGAAAATAAGCAGAAATGCTCAGAAAATATAAATGCACGGGGATTGAGAAAATCAAGAGAAGCTGATAAACTGTAACGAGTTCCATCAACATAAGTAATGGTATAACATACGGTTATGAAAGAGTTTAGAGACCATTGTAATCACATACAATGTCTGAGAAATAAAAGAGACTATTGTATAGCTCACAATGTCTGAGAAGTAAGTGTATCAACTACAATGTCAGAGAAGTAAACGAGAACATTGTGTAACTCACAATGTCTGAAAAGTAGAGAGACCATTGTATACTCACAATGTCATAATAGTGAATGAGACCATTGTAATCAACTACAATGTCTTGAAAAGTTTCATAGATCACAAGAATGTAAGAGTAGGCATGGTGCACGGAATATGAAAGACAATAATGAGTGTTACGGGTTAAAATGTACTCCCTCCATCCCATATTAAGTGTCCACAATGGAATCTTTGGATGTCCCAAATTAAGTGTCCACTTGTACCTTTCAACCAATAAGATTAGACTTTAGTGGGTAATAATAATATTTGATTGGTGGAGAGTCTAGGTGGTGGAATCTCCTAAAACTTTGTGCATTATAAAAATGGACACTTAATATGGGACGGAGGGAGTAAGATGTAGTTATATTCTAGGATCAAATGCAACCTAGTTCGCTATAACTCATGCTCTGATACCAATCTTTATAATACTAGCGTTTACGGCCGAAACACGAAACTTGTCCGAAACAATGTTTTTTAGTCTACCGCGTGGAATTTGTGGTATGAAAGTGCGAAAATGAGGGTGATTTTGATTAAACTCAGTTCTGCCTTTTTTTTTAAAAAAAATTGACAGCACTTGTTTTATAAAAGTGAGCTGAAGCAGTTTTTGAACGAGGTTTTGAGCCTTTTCTGGTCCGAACCGGCCTTCCGTTAAAACATGAAAGTTGCTTAGTTTGATGATTTACATAAAAACTCATGAAATCTTGGTATGAAAATGCTAGACGATAGGAAATTTTTGGGGTTAAAGTTGGTGGTTCGCGTTTTTGGAAAAGTAATCATACTTGCTGATTTTTGGTTAAAATTGGGTTTTTGAGCATTTTTCAGATCGTTTGAGCTCTCGAAACTTTAACGAATATTATTAGATGACTAATAAAATGTTAGGGTGCGTTTGGCAATGTCTAAAAATGGTAAGTTCGTGTTCAAGTCATATATACACATATATTACTTATAAAGTGGAGTGTTTGGATAAAACCTTGGTACGCTAGTGTTGTCGGGGAAATGATCATTCCTATGGGTCGATATTAACGTTCTAAATTTCTAAACTTTCCAGAAATGGAAACTTTTAAAAATAGAAACCTTCTAAAAGTAAAAACTTTCTAAAAATAGAAAATTTTCAGAAAAGAGTCGTAACTTAATTGCGAATAAGATACATTCCTAAAAGTTTGATTTTGCTAAATTAGGTCATACACACATATGGATTCTATTATACTTTATTTATATGTATATGACTTATGCGTCAGTTTATATTTTCATTCTTCTAATAGCGCCGTTATTTTAGGTCGCGACTAAGACTTCATGCCTTCATTCTTTTCTTCGTTGATATTCATATTCTCACCGTTGTGCTGTGCTCCTTGATTATCTGCTTATGTTGGTTGCTCATTCACTTCGAGGTGAGTTTATAGCCTCGCCTTTACTCATATTTAAATGTTTTTTAAACCTCGCGAGGGGGATACATGCTAGTTTTACAAACTGAATACAAGTAGTTTTTGGTATGCTGGACCTGATTACATGATTATAGATATTGAGTATTTCTTGCCAATTAAGTCCCCATCATGAACCGTTAATTCCGTAGGAAACGCTAGTATTATGAATATGCATATTTGGCTTGGTGGGCCTAACCGGGTGAGTAGCGCTCATACATCAACGGTCACATAATATTGAGAGATTACGTGGTAAATGGCAAATCTTACCTTTTCGGGGCACTATTAATCTAGGTCAAGATTCGGTTTCATGAGCTCATTGCTATAAATCTTATTTCCCGACTTGTATTTGTTACATGTCAACTTAATTATGGGCGTATAACAACGTAGCTCATCGTATTTTATACTTTGAATAATACTTGTATTCAACTTATTACTTATTAAACTCTATGAATTCACTCAACATTGTTGTTGACTTTTAGCATGTTTATCTCAGGTTTCTACTAGCTGGCATGTGACGGCGCATGGATATTTTTGAAGACAATGCGTCATTATCATTCGATAAAACTTTTAAACTTTTATGTTTATTATTTAAACTTGTGGGACCTCTTTGTTAAACTCTGATGTTTTATATTAATCAAATGATAAATTATTTCAAAACGTCTCATTTAGAGTCGTTTTCTATATCTTGTACTGTGAACTAATAGGTAATACCCCAGTGACACAATCTTCCCCTGCGATAATTTTGGGGGTGTTACAACAGACACGAAGTGTCGTAACAATACCCCAAAAGAAAATAACCAAAACAAATCTCCAAAAGGTATCTTCAATAGAACATAAAGTACTAGTTAAAAGACATTGAAGTATCACTTTCAAAATCAAACATATTCAAACCAAAACATAAAGATAAATCATTCTCAAATGCAACTAAGTCTTGTCTAGTCGCTTCCTTCTACCTTAGCCTTAGAATGCTCACCTGAAAATGATACTTAAAAACGTCAACATAATGTTGGTGAGATTCATAGTTTTAAGAAACACAATATCACTCAAGACAACCAGTTCGCTGTGATTATAAAACATAGCAGGACAATAAGTATAGTTACCATATAAGCTATCATGCAATCACAAAACCAACTAACGGGACGGAACGTGCCCACCGATCCAAATACCATATCCAACATCAATTGGGACGGAACGTGCCCACCGATCCAAGTACCACATCACACATAAATTGGGACGGAACGTGCCCACCGATCCTAGAATCACATCACATAGAAATTGGGACGGAACGTGCCCACCGATCCAAATACACAATATTGGGTAATCAATACCCTCCAATTCGATCACACAGAATAACCACACCGCAATATCATAACATGTAGCATACACACGATAACCACTTACACGTCCATGCATTTATTAGACACATAATCACAATAACTTAAATCATAATTTAACACAAACATCATTCCCATCCCATGTTTAAAACAAAGTAAAAATGGGACTATGAAACTCACCTCAACTTTGCAGCTTCCAAATTATCAATCACAAATCTATACAACAAAATAAGATCACATTACACGCGACCAAGCAAAAAGCTATAGTCCATGTAACACACATATGATGGATGTCTAAAGGTCGTATAGACCACTATGGTTAACCTAGACTCCATACCAAGCACTACCAATCACTTACACTCACTAAATCCCTTGCATACACTTTTTCAGAATACGCATATTTTTGGGGTACTTCTACCCACATGAAATCATGACAAGATAAGCTCCACAACTCACACCAAAAATTCACCATGGTCCTTCACGAGCATAAAAGCTTCTCCCGGAAGGCCATGCACTAAAAACACACACACAAGTACTCTTTGAAAAATCAAACATGAAAACTATCCAGATTCAGATCTGAACGCACACCAAAATGTTTTGACCTACGAATCATATTTGCACAATTTTTAAACGCATACCCTTCGCGTAGAAGTCAAAGGGAACATAGAACTCAACTTCTCCAGAAGGGATAACCTAGATCTCACTTTTCCATACACAATTCACTACCAAACTTATGACCTAATTCTGTCCCGGTTTAACAGCTTTGACATATTTTCTTACAAAAATCGTTTGACTGATCTACCGACCTCGAAATCGATCGTGGCCAGACTTTTTGGAAAGCTCTTTCTCTGAAATACAATTTAGAATCAAGATTCATGATCTAACTCATTTTCATCTATTAAATATGTTCGTATCTTTACAGCCTTATAATTCTGTCAAAACCCTAACTCTTTAATTAACATGTTTTAAGCCCTAATCTCTTCACCAAACATCATAACATTACTAACCAATGATCCCAACATGTTTCATATTAATAATTTACAGAAAAATTCATAAACCCTAGATCCATCATAATTTGTATTACATGAATCAAATTAATAATTAAACAATTAGGGGATTACTAGGCATACATTAGGCTTGTTTTCTTCACAAAATTGAAACCCTAACTTTTCCTGCTTCTCTTAGTTCGACCATACACCCTCAAAAACGATTTTAGGGTGTTTTGGTTTGTATTAATATTATCCTAATATTATTCTAGATAACCTCCTTAATTAAGAGTTATATTTGGACTAAAATTTGTTTCCTTTTCCCCTTAAAACACCCTATGGCCGAATTTATATATATATATATATATATATATATATATATATATATATATTATTAATTTTAATTATTACACTTAAAACCTTGTACTCTTGATATTTTATAAGAACCCATAACGAAACCTAACGTCTTACGCGATAAACCTTCATTTTTACGGCAACCCGGAAAATTATCATTTTCAAAACAAAGTTTCCAAAAATTGAATTCCACACTCTTTATAAATATAACTCATAAAACCAAACTCCACGTAACTTACTAACGCTCAAATACTTGAATGAAAACTTGTTACGCAAAACCACAAAACACCAAAACTACACAAGTCATTTACTCACTCACCACCAAGGTGATCAAAATGAACTGTAACACCCCAACCCGGCAAGGGTCAAAATGTCACATTATGGTGCCAAATCAGAACATACAAACGCAAGCGGAAGACTTATAAGCATAAAGTTACAAAGGTATTCTAAGGGTACAAAAGAAAAGCAAGCTATATACAAGATGAAATACAAATCCAAACAAAATCTAATAGAATCCAAGTCAAAATCTAATCCAGATGTAAATGGGCATCTAGTCATCGGGGTAGTCCACTAACGCTCCTATGCACTCTTCACCCAAACCCAGCTTCCAACCTAAAACCTGCCGCAGGAAAAGAAATGCGGCTGAGCTTAAAAAGCCCATTGAACAGATATATAACAAAGCAAATGGATAAACGAAATGTATATAAGTATAAGAAACAGGACATCATAAGCTTCTGCTGAAAGGAATATCATCTATCAAATGCATAAGAGATTAACATACACTGAACGAATATCATAAGTCAAAGGGAAACGAAGTATCAAAGATATATCACATGAGCATAATCATAAGGAAAAGGTAATGAGTACGTATCAACAAAGAAGCGTCTAAACAAGGTACTTGAATAGACAAACGAACATAGGAAAGCCATGAGCCGACCTGCCAAGGTACTTGACAGATCTCATACATACATACATAATGCATAATCACCTGTCAAAGGATATGGAGAGGGGAGACCTCTCGGTACCACATGGAGTAGCTAGCTCCTAAACGTGAAGGAGTAGAGAAGCACCTACCCACATTCACCATACATACATATAATCATACATAAACATAAGTGCTAGGATGCATCCATACGCCCCCCCCATACATACATACATAAACATACATGCACCCTGCTCGCAGGACAGGTATACACATATCATAAATGGCCAGGAGATCTCATAATCATAATCATATCATACAAAGTGGGGACGCCGTGGATCAATCACACCTCCACAGAAAGTGTCATGCCATCGGTGCCTCGATGACACGCCCATGGTACCTCCATGAGTAGTTAGAAAACTCGGGCATAAGAAGAGAACGAAGCATACATACATATATACATAGAATCATAGCAGCATATCCAAATCATAGCATAGCATAATCATAATCAAAGGAGTATCAAAATAATGAGGATCATATGTCAAAGGATCATATCATATCAAGAATCATAATGACCGAATCAAACATAAGGGAACATAGCAATGGCTTAGGGAATCTTATAACGAATCAAAGATCAAGATCAAAAGGCATGAGAGCGAAAGCACCCTTACTGAAAAAGGGTAGAATATCTGTACCTTAGAAGCAATCCGACACGAACTCGAAAACACAACTTACTCCCGCTTCAGATTATCTACATAAATTTTGGTACCAATTATTAATTAGCGATAGGCTGACTACTACTTATTTTACCCTTCAATTCGTAAGTTAATAATATACTTTCTACTACTTATTCTCTTGCGTCAGTGGGGTTTCTTAGCATACAAAAGATTATAGGCATTTTTTGAAGAATTTTCCATGCACATGACCCCTTTTTAAAACTTATACTAACTGGTTATACACAATAGGCTACAGTAAGATTTCATGTTGTTGAAGTATGGTTTCATGCATGCAAGACTTTCATATCCCATTCATGTTAGTCGTATATATAAGCATGCGAATACTCGATTAGTTTCGTAACATATCATATCATATTAATATGTTTAAGGTATGATTTTATGTAGTAAAACAAGAGCTTTATATCTCGAATGATGATATATCGAATGTGAAACAAAGACCATTCTCAAAACTATTCTCGGAACCAACCATGAAAACACTCTCGAAACTAATATATCGTATAATTTCTAACTGGTGCATGATTATAATCAGGTTACTTATATACTTCGACCCATGAAAATAAAATATACTCATCGATTCATATATATTTAATACATCGCCTAACTTATAATTAGTCAATGTTTTATATCCAAGTTTTAGAAGTACGACAACACCAAAAACACAAATACTCTTACACATTTTAGTTCATTTTACCTGAAGCCAAAGAACACACACACCTCTCGGTACTTACTTTGTTCGAAACAAACACAACCCTTTTAATTTCGATTACTAAACATACGTATATACATAGTTTTAATTAAAAATCAACACATATTAAACACACCCAAAATCATACTAATCACGAGGCAACCAAACTCTTATTTATTTAATCCATTTTATGACGTATTTAGAAATACTATAAACTCACACAAAAACCCACACGTCACGAAGGCAATAAGGCTTGCTCGATCATGCATACATATTGTACATGCAAAACACAACCCATATTAAACTCATTCCTACAAATCACCCATCGTATGAAACACAATTCAAAACCCCACGCCCCATTTAATCCATTTAAATCTCATTAACATGCATGGCACACACACATTCCAGCCCTTTATTCACTTAAATAAATACACACGCTTCTTAATATTTTCTTTAGTTTCAAATCTGATTGGTTAACATATTCTAACACGCCATATTAACGCCCCAAAGACCAGATTCAAATACTTATATTAACATCTTCCAACAGCAAGACCAAACAGAGATCAACTATGTTATATGTTTCGTTATTTTCATGTGACGATTATTATCATATTATACCCATTTAACGATCACCAATGGATTAGTTCTACATATATACATATCAGATTACATTTTATCATAACGTTTCATACGTATTTTAACGAAAAGAGATCAGGTTAGGTACGCATATAAATGAACATATGAGAACAGAAACGCAAGGACGATAGAGATACCTTAGGTCGGATATAGGAACGAAGCTACGAATACGAGAACCAAAACCATTGTCGAATTCAAAACACCAAATCTTATTCGATCCTAACATGCCCCACGATCAAACACACCATCCACCATCCTCGTGGTACCACTTTTCTTGTGATCGAATAAGGGAGAAATAAACCAAGCCGCCACCTTTCTGATTTAGGGTTTAATGTGTTTGTTATTTTAGTCGTATGAAAAGAAGAGGGGAGATGAGGACCAAATCATATATGAAGGGAAAAAAATAAAGGAGCATGTACTCTAGTTAGGAAACAAATCAAAGAAAATAAATATGATTGTTATTGAGGTTGATTTGTGTCGTGATATGCTTAAAGATAATGACGAGAATCATGGGCTAGAACGGTGGGGTTCTTACCTCTATGAAATTGTGTGTGTCGTGCTATGTTGGACTAAGTAAAAATGTATACCAAGTCTTGTATAGGTTTAGGAAGGCTTTTATTTGTAAACAACTTTATATTAGGTAAAGTAACTTAAGTTATTATTTAAAATGTATTATTATTACATAGCATATAGTTTTAGGCTTTTATTAATTATTACAAAACTTTAGGTTAGGTTCAAATTAAATAGAAAATGTGAATTTCGAATTTTAGGGTTTTACATGAACTTAACCCAAAATCAATATTACTCAACTCACCACGATAAAACCATACAAAGGGATTTAGTGCCAACACACACTCATATCACACATATATCACTTCAATCACCTAAGACACGCAAAATAAACGTCAACCGAGTCAAGACTATCAGTTAAACTGATCTACTAAAATCACGGTTGTTACAGAAGCAACCGCCAAAACGATTTTGCCCTCACAGCGAAGTACACATATTATGCTTCTCCACAGAAAAGTCTTTTCAGTTCCACCATGACCATACACAAAAATCAATTCCTGAACTTTATTCCTGGTAGCATCTACAATAATGTCAAACACCCTTTTCTGTTCACGATTAAGTTATGGGACCATGGAATCTCTCTCTTGTGCCAGAACTCTGCAATCGTTTGACTTTTATTCCATTATCAGCCTATTTTGCAATACCATTATCAATCCGTCCGGTGGTATGGGAAGATCAAAATCTTTTAGTGTCTTCCCATAGAAACTCAGTGCAGCCTCCACTTCATAAAGAACGCTGCCTCGGGGGGTCCGGTTCACTCATGTGAGTTAAGTGAATGCCTAGCAACTTAGAAAGCTTCATAGGAATGTCGTGAGACATATTTTCCCAATGTGAATTCCAAAGGAGCGAATCAACAACATCGCAGAATATGAGGAGCTGCACAAACAAAGACCGTAATTCTAATGACGTAGCTGATACAGCAGACTCATCCAAGGCTGTTAACCATTCCCGATCATCTCCAAGCAAAACTAAAGCTTCACAGGCTGCGTATACCAGGGAAGGACATACAACCTTTCTGATGGCAAAGCAACATTCTTTGATATAAAAGATCACCCAAACCTGGATGTATATATGTAAGCCTTCCAATTAAAGGCCGTTGCTTATTGACCCTAGGATTCCAAATCATGTCTTTTTTATTCCACACGAATTCAGTTGGGAGGTTCAGATATGTTAAATGCCTTCCAAGAGTGAACCGCTCGTTAAACTTTAACCATTCTGTCAAGGTCGTCTTTTTGCAGTGCGGGTTATCCACAATAGATTGTAAACGATGACCAACTTTAAAAGTTATTCGCTGCATGTTCTCTAAATGGACTGCTAGAATCTGAACCGTTGGTTGTCGGCTATGGATATCAAAGGTGAAAATACGCCAGCATGCCTCATGTGGACCGATGAATCGTGCATCAATGAAAATTTTAATTTCATCAACACATATGGCTGATCCGTTATTGACCCTCTGTTGTTAAGCTGCTGAACCGGAAGGTGTAGATGTTTCCCCGATTGCTCTAGTGATGCGTGCGGCTATTCTGTCAGTACCTTTTGAAATGTATTTAAATAGATACTTAATAAGCATAGTCCAGCCGCAATATTCGACATTGACATGAGCATGGAAGATGAGGCAAAGCAAGCGATTATAAGGAATGACGTATGCGTTGCCTAGCTTCACACCTTGTCGCATCGTGGATGCAGGGGTGTCACGCCTTCTATAGTGCACATACCTCTTTTTATCGACAAAAGTGCGCGGGCAATACTCTTTTGGAATTTTTTTTTTGCATGTACCATTTAGGCGATTACACGGGGCATTCTTAAATGCTTTTCCACATGGGTCGTGCATCATTAATTCTGACTGATGACATCAAATAAGTACATATTATTGTCATCATTTATCCTATTTATTTGACTTGTTTTATTACATTATCTATGAGAATCGATACTTAATTGTTTACTTTAGTGATTCTCAGGTTAAAACAAGCAATTGGTGAAACTTGGCGATTTTGGACGAATTATGGAGCAAAACAAGCAAGATGTCAAAAGTCTACTGAAATCCAGAAGATGCGTCGTATCTCTATCGACAGATACGCCGCAATATCATACTTAGATGATGTTGGTATAAATAATGCCTAAAAATGTTATTAACATATAACGATATCTCTATGTTTTGATAATCACAAAACGTAAACTCATTGAACTACAAATTATGACGTAAACAAGTATTTAGTCGTAAATATTCACTTTAGCATCCAAATCACTTAAGGTATGAATAAACAAAGTGTCTAATGCATTTTATGATCAAAGGAATTTTTATTTTTACAAACCTTACATTTTTTATAAAGTGGGACAAACAATTTTAAACTTATACAAAATATTTTTGTATTTATAAGAAATGTTTTATTCAAAATAAATATTTTGAATTCAAATTTCTACCAAAAAACGGCTATATTCTTCAGGAAAAACCTTCCTCACAAAAAGACAAAAATTCAGAAGAAATTTTTTTTTTTAGGCGGCCCCCTTAATTAATTAAGGGGACCGGCTAGTAATTAAGGGGAACGACACCCTAATTAAGGGGACCGCCCACGCTCCCAAACAGTATTTTTTTCCCCTATAAATATGGGCTCAAATCTGGCATTTTTCCTCAATTTTGCACTATAAACTTTCTGATCTAAATCTTCTATACCATTCTCTTAAACCCTTTGATCATATAATCATAAGCTTTTGTTTCCAAGTGATCCAAGCTTCAACCTTTCAAGTGCAAGAGAAGAATACTTCAATCCTTCAAGACAAGAAGTATTACAACTTGTTGTGACCTCCACATCCAAGTTGTTTGTACATCATCACTTGTATATTATTCATCCATTTGTGTATTAGTTGTGAATATTAGTTAGATAGTGTAAGCTTAAGGAATTAGGCTAGTAAGGTGTGTAGGTAGAGAAGTTGTGAAGAGGTAGTGGTGTGGAATTATTGTAGGTGTGAAGAAGTAGTGGTGTGATTAAATAGTGACTAGGTGTAAAGAAGTAGTGGTGTGATTAAGTAGTGACTAGGTGTGAAGAAGTTGTGTAGAAGTTGTGAAAAAGGTGTGATGAAGTTGTGGTGTGATAATTGGTGTGTAAGGTTTTCTCCGCCATAAGGGAGCTTGTTGACATAGTGAAGAAAACTCTCGAGTTAGGTGCTCGGGGAGTGGAGTAGGGCAAGGAAGGTGTCCTTATAGCCGAACCACTATAAATCTCTTGTCTCGCGGTTCGATCTTTTCATCTCTTACTTTTTATCTTACTTACATTATTATTGCTTTAGTACTTAGTTATAATTGTTTGTATTGTGCAAGACTTGAATTCACATAATATCGAATCTAAACTTTTTAAAGTAAACAAAGTTTTCAAAAACACAGTTTTTATAACAAACCTAAAAGGATACATATAATAGATCATATAGTTGTTTTCATACTAAACTTTAATCAAAGGTTTTTCAAACAAACAATTGAATAAACTCGAATCAATATTTTGAAACCAAGTTTTATAAATTTAAAAAGACGTAAAACTATTCAACCCCCTTCTAGTTTTCCACAATTGGTATCAGAAGCCACGTCAAACAAGATTTTTAAAATATATTGTATTTTAAAACTTGTAACGATCTATGGAATCTGAAAAATATTTAGAATGGCAATCTATGCAAAGACCACCATTATTTGAAAGTGGTGGTTTTCTTTATTGGAAAAATAGATTCGAAATTTATGTGAAATCAAAAGATCTTGATCTTTGGCATGTTATTACCTTTGGTGATTTTCCCCCTATTCAATATAATTTTGAAACTGAAAAGGATGAAATTGTATCTTTTGAAAAATAAAATGATGATTTGAAAAAGAAACTAGCAAAAAATAATGAGGCTAAAATGGTTATTTATAATGCGTTACCACGCAAAGAATATGAAAGAATTTTTATGTGTAAAACCGCCAAAGAAATTTGGGATTCTTTACTAATCTCTCACCAAGGTAATAGTCAAGTTAAAGATAACAAAATAGATCTTCTTGTTCAACAATATGAACAATTTACGATTCCGGAGGAGAAATCAATAGATAATGCTTTTGCTAGGTTTAACACTATCATCACAAGTTTAAAAGCACTTGATGAGAATTTTTCTAGTAAGAATTTTGTTAAGAAATTTCTTAGGGCTCTTCATCCAAAATGGCGAGCTAAAGTTACGGCGATTGAAGAATCGAAGAACTTGTCAACTCTTCAACTTGACGAGTTGATCGGCAACTTGAAAGTCTACGAAACAATAATAAAGAAAGACTCCGAGATGGTCAAAGGAAAGAGAGAGCAAAGCAAGTCAATTGCGTTGAAAGCTAGGAAGGAATCTAGTAACGAGGATAGCTCAACCTCCGAAAGTGATGACGAAGAATATGCCATGGCCATAAGAGACTTCAAGAAATTCTTCAAAAGGCGAGAAAGATTCGTTAGACAACCGCATGATGAAAGGAAAGCATACCAAAGAAATAAAGATGACAAAAACGGCAAGAGTGAAAGGAAGTGCTTCAAATGTGGTAATCCAAATCATCTCATCGAAAAATGTCCAATGATGTCAAGAGATCAAAATCAAAATGTGTTCGTTGGAGGAGCTTGGAGTGATAGCGATGAAGATGAGAAAGAAACTACAAAGGAGGAGAGATGTCTTATGGCTAAGACATCAAGTGAGGTACGTTCCGAAACCGAATAATTTAGTGATGAAAATTTATCATTAGACGAAAAAGATTTAGATAGTGAGTATAATAGACTATGCAAACTAGGACAAAAAGTAATGATTAAAAATAAATCACTAAAATGCATAAACAACCAATTAGAAAATGAAATACTAGAACTAAAAATTAAAATACACCATTTAGAAAAAGGTAAAGAAATTTTTGAAGAATGTAAATCATGTCAAGACTTTAAAAATGAAAACGAAATACTTAAGGAAGAAATTTGCAAACTTGACAAGTTTGAAAATAGTAGTAATTCACTTAAGAAAATAATAAGCATTCAAAGAGTATCCGGAGATGAAACCGGTTTAGGATTTAACTCAACCGAAGCTTCAACTAGTGAAACAAAAAATGTTAGTTTTGAAAGCGAACCTAGTAAACTAAAACCTTTATAATCAAATCCCAAATACATACTCATAAATGATAAGAAAATACCTCTTGCTAGTGATGAAGAAGTAAAAACTTTTTATAAACCATCCTTAAAAACCGAAGTAGGATCCTCTAAACCTAAAGTAAGATCTAAAACCCAACCACCAAAAAACCAAATAACTCTCATCCTCAATCTAAAATACCTCAACCTAGAAGAAACCAAAATAGACAAAACTACAATAACACTAGTCATCAAATGTGGAATTATCAACCGAGTTACAATCCTTGGGGAGTATTACCACTATACATGCATCCTAGCCAAATGTTAAACATGTTTGGACCAAAAAATTTTGGACCAATGAGACAATGGTGACCAAATGGCTAAGTTATCATTCTTCAAAAATGTTGGAATCTCATCTACAAATGACTTCTATAAGTCAACATGGTAACTTGAAGTGCTTGAAGAAAATCCATTGAATACTAAAAGGTACGCTTTTCTTTTATGTCCATCGCTAAAATTTGCATGCTTAGATAAATAATTAGTTAGATTAATGCTTAGGTATACATATATATTGTTTGTAACTCTTATACATATATACGTACATAATAGCTTATATACTTATTGTTGGGTTTTATAATTGAGTTGATAAATACAAAACTACAAGTGAAGAATGAAGAAAATGCAAAATACAAGGGACTTGCTTTACAAAGAATTTTTTACAATATAGTCCTTCGTAGTATTTTTGTAACCCTAATTCTGTGTAATATAAACAGAATACAGGGAATAGGTTTTATGTACAGGAGTCAAGATGTAACTCCATTAAAAGTGTATGTGTGTGTGTCTAGGCATCAAGTTCCTACAATGGACGCTTAGGGTTTGTAAGTTAGTAGTTGTTAGAGATGATGATGAAGAAACCTTGTTTCAATAACATTGATGTTTGTTTAATTCCGCTGCGTATATTGTTAATCTTTGTTATTGTGTGTCCTAGATGATATGAGGTCTAAACAACCTCGAGCTACAACGATCTAACACTTATAACCTAGAAACATCATTAGTTGACTTTCTTAGGAATAAAATGAAATTGTTCATGTCGAACAATATAGAAAATGGAAATCTTCTATATCCACTATTAGCAAACTCATGATGATGAAGTGAAATGAGTTAAGTGGATTAATCGTTAATATGGAAGTAGGATTAGATCCCTCGCGTAAGAAAACTATGGATGAAACAAGCTCTCATAGACTATGGCATTAAGCTAGATAAGTGTGCAACAACAAATGAGCTATAGATGTTAGGATATACCCCATTCAACACTATCACATTAAACATGTAGAATTACGTCATCACTCACTAATGATCATAGGTTATGTAGAAAATGATAGCCTGAAACAATAAGCTTAACCAATCCTCTTGAGCATGAGATCTTTAATAAACATCTTTTAAAATCTATGATTAATAAAATTTGTTGTCAAAAATCTAATATCTCTAAAAATATGCAAAAACCTCACATTTTGGAAAATAGTTTTTCAAATGACTATCCCACTTTTCAATAACATGTTTTCACTATCAATATCCACAATTTTGTTTTGATCAAAACCAAAGATTGGAAAATTTTCTTTACCTTTCATTAACATACTTTGAAGTAAAAACTAATCTATTTTATTCAAATCTACGTTCAAACCTATTTCCAAACATATGAAAACTAATTTTCTAGGAAACACATGAAAACTAATTTTCTTGCATTGTTGAATAATGCTAAAAACTTTTCTTTAATCATGCATGGTGATCTCATACTTGTCATCTATATTTATGTAAATGACATTTATAAGTGAACTAAATCAAATCAAGAGGACCATGGTTTGTCTATTAAGACTTTGTTTGTAACAAGTCTAGAAATCCATGCTATCATAACTACCCATTTATTACACATAGGCACACATTAGTATCCATCAAATAGTTCATTAATCTTCCTAATCATATAATTAAGAAAATACTTGGTGTAGTTTATTGTTTCCTAGTCCATATATGTTACTTGCTTGATATATATGTTCGCATGCTAGATGAAATTGCTTGTTTACTTAATCTCTTTCGTTAACATGCTTTGCCTACATAATTGCCTACATAATTAGTATATGCTTAATTGCCTCAAAGAGTTGGACTTGTTTGAAAACAAACCTAAAAACACAACCCTTTCTACACTTTTCTGCCAAAAACCCACTTCTAGTAATCTGGGATCCACCAGATGGGCGGCCCCCTTAAATCATAAGGCGGGCCCCTTAATATTTAAGGGGACCGGCCCCTATTTAAGGGGACCGGCCATCTGATGGTCGAGATTTCAGAAGCTTTTTCAATTTTTAGCCCATTTCATCCTACACTTCCCAAAATTCACAAACCTATTTTATCCTAAACCTTCTATCAAAGTTTATCCATCCTTAATCCCACCAATCCTACACTATAAACACTCACATTCCTCACAATCGCCACTCATCTCATCATATCCTCTCCCATTAAACCAAAACCAAAAACCTCATAACCTTTACTCACCCATATCCTTCTACCTTACACTCAAACCTCATAACCCTTACACACTCAAACCTCATTGCCTTTACACACTCAAACTCATAACCTTTACTCACCTCAACCTCAAATTTCATCTCCTAGTGCACCTAATGCACCATCTAAAACACCCTCCTACCAAGAAATTCCTTCCATGAACATCGCTCTTTCACTCTCACCAATCACACCGCTTGATACTCATTTCCCATCTTCACCAATAATTCCACCTAGTCATCCTCACAAAAGGATTCAACCATGTAACCATTCCCTACACTCTACAAAGTGTGTCACCACTACTACAACTTAACCCATGAAGGTCAAACCATATTTAATGATACATAAACTTCATGTTCACTCAAATGAACCCTTTCACAAACCTCATCATAATAACCAAACATCCATCCTTGCTCCCAAAAATACACTTTCATCTCAACCATACAATTCATATGATGAGCATGCTCAATCTCAAAACAACAATCCCAATCTCATTCCCAACACCTCACATTTTGTTCAACCTACGAATCCACCATCCAAAACATCCTCCACTCATGAAACATCCTCTTCTTCCATACCTTCATCCTCATCCATTCATGATTAATTACCCAAACTCACAAATATCTTCACCACCAAGAGTATCACCACCACCTCCTATAAACACACATGTTTTTCCTATGTTGCATGTCCAATCATCAATCACACTCCACCATCATCACCTTCCTCCGAACACTTGAAGTTCATTGAAGAACTCAAGGAAGCCCATGAGCTTAGTGCTCTTCTTACCTTACACCTTGCTCAACGCAAATTGGAACAACCTCCTTCTAGCTCTCCTTTATCACCCCACAACTTGAATCAAGTTGAAAAAACATGTCAACAATTGACCTTGTTGCATCTTTCTCCTAAAAACCATTGCATTCAATGAACACTTCACTTGGATTGAATATCTTCTCACTAGATCACATCCAATACCCTCACTTGAACAACATCCAAAACCTCAATCAACCTCTTCCGCTACAAACTCTCCAACACCAAGCTTTCCAACATTCATGCACTACATATACCTCTATTAATCCAACAACCTTACCCTAACTCAACCATTTTCATTCCAAACACTCCATCATCAACCATCTAAGCATACTATATGCTTATGATTTTCACTTTCAAATAAGAATCAACCTTTGTTGCAAGCAAGTCCGATGGCTCTCTTTGGCAAATTAGGATCTTTTACTCATTACTTTGAATTAATGAATATATTGCTATGTGACCTTAATATTTGTTTGCTATGCTTGTTGTTTTCCATATTTTGCTATATATGCTTGTGCTTCTAATATTTTTCTTGCGAGAATTCCATATCTCGATTCCTTGGTGCCCTCGAACGAGGGGGAGCACACATCAAGGGGGAGCTTTCATCCCGTCTAACTTCATTTATGATGCTAGTCGACATAACCTTTTTGATTCTACAAAAAGGGGGAGAAGTGAATATAAACTCACTAAATACATGTCCAAAAATTAATTTTTAGACTTGATGAGTTTAGGTTTTGTAATCATCAAAAAGGGGGAGATTGTTGATATAAATAATGCCTAAAAACGTTATTAACATATATCGATATCTCTATGTTTTGATAATCACAAAACGTAAACTCATTGAACTACAAATTATGACGTAAACAAGTATTTAGTCGTAAATATTCACTTTAGCATCCAAATCACTTAAGGTATGAATAAACAAAGTGTCTAATGCATTTTATGATCAAAGGAATTTTCATTTTTACAAACCTTACATTTTTTATAAAGTGGGACAAACATTTTTAAACTTATACAAAATATTTTTGCATTTATAAGAAATGTTTTATTCAAAATAAATATTTTGAATTCAAATTTCTACCCAAAAAACGGCTATATTCTTCAGGAAAAACTTTTCCCACAAAAAGACAAAAATTCTGAAGAAAATTTTTTTTTATTAGGCGGCCCCCTTAATTAATTAAGGGGACCGGCTAGTAATTAAGGGGACCGGTGGTATGTGATAAAACACATACCTTTTATTTACCAAATTAAGACCAAAACGACCAAAAACCGAGCCAAATATGCCAAAAATGTGTTGTTTTTGTGTTTTTGATTGTGCAGGTGAAAAATATGAAAAAGGACAAAAATCAAGAGAAAACGATAAAACCGAGCATGGGAAATGGAAAGAGTGTAAAGAAGCCGAAGCCGGGAAGGAATTTACAAGTTTGGATCACCATTATGTTCAAAGTGCCAAAATCTACCTTGAAGAATCATTATTTGTCAATAAAGGCCCTTGGAAGTATTAATCAAAATTGACAGGATTGGTCCTTGAGCTTTATTAATTTACAACCTTGGTCCTTGTCATTTTAAACTACAAATCCTAAACTTATACTAAACCATAAATCTGCCAAACCCATAAACCTTTATTAATCCACAAGCCCATTCCCACTTTTAACAACACAACCCAGCCCACTAAACTTATCTAAAACCCTTAACCCGATCCACCCATTTAACCCTCACAACCCGGTCAACAAAACCCACCCAAAGTCAAAATAACATAAAAAAATAAACAAACGCGCCCCTCTTTACCCTTTTACTGCTCTTCTTCTTCACCCACATTTACCCTGTTCCCACATAGAAACCTCGTACTAAGCATCTATCTAGAAGAAGCTGACTTGTCAGAAGATGTCGACATCAAATAGTACACATGGCAGTTGAGAGCTCTCTGATTGGTTAGATATATGTGGCATATTGATCCAAGGGCAACGATTACATGATGATGATGACATATGGATTTGATGGCTGTAATTTGAGTATCCAGAAGCTTCACTAAAACCCTTATCTCTCCTCAAGCTCAGGCTATAAATAGCCCTCATCACTCACAATTGAAGACCCATTAGGAGTAGGGTAATTTAGCTTAGGGTAGCTTTTAGTAGTTTAATTTAAGCTTCTATCTTTCTAAAGCAATGTAATTCAGAATTTCATATTAATGCAATCTCAGTTTATGATAATCTCTTTTCAAAATTGTCTTTTAAGCTTTCATTTAAATTCCTTTATAGTTTAAATAGTTTACAAGCTCTTTTTACGGATCTCACAAGCTCATATGAGCTTGTTTAAGCGTTTGTAAGTTTAATATTTCCTAAAATTGCTTTAATCCTTGAATTTTCCAAAAAGTCAAAATAGTCAAACTGCTTATTTAACTGCTTATTCTGCTTAAGTAGTTGCCATTTCTGCTTGTTTAGTGTATTAGTACTGTTTGTAGCTTTAAGTTGGGCTTTAATCACTTTTATTCATAATTTTGCATATAAACTTTAAGAAAATCCAAAAATATTAGCATAGTATGTTTTAGCTTAATTAAGTGCTTATCCTCAGTTTAAATCAGCTTTCAAGTCTTTAATTTAGTTAGTAGCAGGGTTGTTATCCTTTCCTAGGCTCAAATCAGATCATATCATTCATAAATGACAACAGTCCATCCTTTAGGAGTGTTTGGCATTACATAGTTTTCTCTGTTCATGACCCATTTAGTCCATTTTGTTAACTTGATTTTGCTCTATTCAGGATAGATCAGTAGTGTAGGAGTAGTGTAGTTCTAGATAGACAATTAGGGGTAATTTAGAGTTTAATGTTTTCTTGTAATACTGCTCTTGTAATGTTCTTTAAGTTTCAATAAAAGTTCTGCTTAATCATTTAAATTTCACTTGAATCCATTTTTTGCTTCTTTACTTTTTTTTAGATAAATTTGCACTAAAAGCTTTTACTTTCTTGATAAATAAGCTACTTAGTTTTATATAAGTTNAAAAAACACACACACACACACACACACACACACATAAGCTTAAGGGTACATAAGCTGGTATAGGCCACTAAACCCTTTGGATAAGCTCATTAAGCTTTTCAATAGCTTAACTGAGTCTATCTCTTCTCTCAGTAGTATTTTCCTTTCCATAGCCATATCCAAGTAAGTCTTCCTTTTAATTTCTGCACTCTTAGTTTAGCTTTTGTTCATTAGTATTAATCTGCTTATTAGTTTAGTTATATATAGCTTATCTTGTGCTTATTCCATGCTTTTGTCTAGCTTTTATATCCTGTAGCTTAAGTTTGCAACTCCACTGCCTAATATAGTCTTAACCGCATTATTGAATTCTTGTAGTTAGTAGTTAGATTTTCCTGCCTATTAGTTCTTTAAAATAGTTTAGTAATCTAGGCCAATCATTGGTTTGGTTAATTTGACCCTAAAACTCAAATCCATAGTGAAATCTGCTATTTAAGGGGGTGTTTGGGTCAAGGGTTATTTTCAAGGAGAATTCTATTTTGTCCCATTTCTGAGTTTGATTTTGTTTTAGTAACAACCGGCACCCTAATTAAGGGGACCGCCACGCTCCCAAACAGTATTTTTTTCCCCTATAATTACTGGCTCAAATCTGGCATTTTTCCTCACCTTTTGCACTATAAACTTTCTGATCTAAATCTTCTATACCATTCTCTTAAACCCTTTGATCATATAATCATAAGCTTTTGTTTCCAAGTGATCCAAGCTTCAACCTTTCAAGTGCAAGAGAATAATACTTCAATCCTTCAAGACAAGAAGTATTACAACTTGTTGTGACCTCCACATCCAAGTTGTTTGTACATCATCACTTGTATATTATTCATCCATTTGTGTATTAGTTGTGAATATTAGTTAGATAGTGTAAGCTTAAGGAATTAGGCTAGTAAGGTGTGTAGGTAGAGAAGTTGTGAAGAGGTAGTGATGTGGAATTATTGTAGGTGTGAATAAGTAGTGGTGTGATTAAATAGTGACTAGGTGTGAAGAAGTAGTGGTGTAATTAAGTAGTGACTAGGTGTGAAGAAGTTGTGAAAAAGGTGTGACGAAGTTGTGGTGTGATAATTGGTGTGTAAGGTTTTCTCCGCCATAAGGGAGCTTGTTGACATAGTGAAGAAAACTCTCGAGTTAGGTGCTCGGGGAGTGGAGTAGGGCAAGGAAGGTGTCCTTGTAGCCGAACCACTATAAATCTCTTGTCACGCGGTTTGATCTTTCCATCTCTTACTTTTTATCTTACTTACAATATTATTGCTTTAGTACTTAGTTATAATTGTTTATATTGTGCAAGACTTGAATTCACATAATATCGAATCTAAACTTTTTAAAGTAAACAAAGTTTTCAAAAACAAAGTTTTTATAACAAACCTAAAAGGACACATATAATAGATCATATAGTTGTTTTCATACTAAACTTTAATCAAAGGTTTTTCAAACAAACAATTGAATAAACTCGAATCAATATTTTGAAAACAAGTTTTATAAATTTAAAAAGACGTAAAACTATTCAACCCTCCCCCCCTTCTAGTTTTCCACAGATGAATTCGAAGACCATTGCCTGACTTTGAAGAATGCACCGCATGGAATTCTACCATGCGCCGCTTATGAAACTTTGGTCAACGAAGAAGATCAAGCTTGTTCTACTCCAGATACGCCACATTATACTTCTGACATACGGCGTATCACTATCAAGACTTCACCAGAGACATTCCGAGACACTGAAGGACATGCGCCGCATAAAGATTCAAGTTACGCCGCTCTAAAGACGGTGTACGAATATTCCAGAATATATTAATCTTGGACCCCACGCGAAGTTAAGTCAATGCGCCGCATCTACTTACTCGATGTGCCGCATCGAAGCCTCAGAAAGAAACTATAAATACCCCAAGACCTAGACGAATTTTGTGTGCAACATAACCCTATGGAGACGAACTCAATCGAAGAAGCATCACAAGACGCACCCAAATCGAAGATATTAGAGCTGTAAGAAGGTCCTGCATGTATTTAATTCATTAAGTAGTTTTGTTTTATTGTAATAGTACACTTTAATTCATCAGGATTGATGGGCTGACACCGGCCACCAAACCGCACCCCTTAAAATTGCTTTCCCATCAATTAAAGTCTATATGATGACATCTTTAGTGACTTATATTAGTGCATTGATAACCTATGTGTTTAGTTGAGTCTTCTGAGCTACCATACCTGTTCCTCGCCTATTTAGCTGATGTCTTTAGATAAATAGGATAAACATAAGTGATCATTAAGAGTTTACTCGCCGATATAATGAGACCCAACGAGAAAGATTAAATTACAATACACTTCATATAGAACTAGCAATAAAACAAGTGACAAGCTACTTAACTATCAGGACATGCCTTCTTCTGCTTCTAACTATCTATCTGTGTACGTGTTTGCTATTCGCTGATTCGCGCTCTTAGTGATCGACACTCTACTTACCACTATATTCATACTGACCGGGTACACTGCTCGTTAGGTGTGTATGTATTGATAAGTCGGCTAAATATAAATTTAAAACTTGAGTAAGCATTAATACTGCTAAACCGCAACGACACATTGCGACTGCATCAAGTTTTTGGCGCCGCTGCCGGGGAGTGAATTGTTATTATCTGTTAATCTGATTAGTAATTTAATTATATTTTTCTTTTTATTAGGTTTTTAGATTCTAACCACTAACTTTGTTGTATATTAGTTAGATTGCATTCATTGTATAATTTGCATATTTTCTGTTTTTGTTTTTGTTTTATTTTCTATAATCTTATTTTTATTTTTATTTTCTTTGTTTTCTGCATTAACTGTTGTCGTTGTATTGTGCTGATACAAACGATACGGCGCATCTGATTCTCAGATACGACGTATTGCGTTTTAATTTTTAAATACAACGCGTTTAATAATTCGAGTACGACGCATCTATCCCCTAGATACAGCGTATTCTGTTTTTAAAAGAAAAATTTTCGAAACCCTAACGCCATACGACGCATCTGTTTTCACAGATACGGTGTATTATATATTTAATTAAAAACAGTTTTCGAATTAGTTGAAGAAAAGCGGCGCATCGATTTCCTTTATACGCCGCATCGTCTGCAGTTTTAACGATGAAGATATTATTTTAAGATACGGCGCATTATTACCTAATGCGCCGCATCGCGAACTGTCTTTATATAGCTTTTAACCATCAGGCATTACCCGAAAATTTTAAACACCCACTTACATTATTAGAAAAATTATGCATCGATGGGCTACACTATCTTCTTAATTCCTTGGTAATCCGTATTATTAAGGTATTACATCCGATCTATTATTATGCGTAGTTTATTGCTCTAATTTTCTCTCGCGGAATTAGATCTATGTTATTGCATTATTGTAAATATATTTGGGGATATGGTTGTGAGTTTAAGAAAATTTGCTCTATGTTTTGATTAAACTCATAAATTGGCTGATCGGGTAAGTTAATTTTAAGTTAAATCGAATATATGAATATATATACAATTATCGTAGATATGAAACTATTTTGTTGACTATCAAATTCACAAAATTTTGAATTTACTATGACTTTTGAACACAGGAACACTTCAAAGAGGATGGTGAATTCGAGACAACTTCTTTATGAGGTTTTGGGACACGTAGTATTGGCAGACTGTGAATCTACCTGTGATCATATCACGAGGAAATTTTATTTTAGCCTAAGCTAAAATTTACCTCGTTATCTTTTAAATAATGGGGATTAAACGCAGCTCCGCCTGCGTACTATCCACCCTTGGGAAAGTTAACAACCTCCTCCCAGGGACCATTAATTTATGTTTATTTTTAGGTATACAAGCGACAGACGCACAATAAAATATCAAGTCTTGATTATACGAGACTTGTTTATTCTACAACAGAGGAACATAGGAAGACCAGGAAGAACGAGCACACTCTTGTTACTAAATGATTCGTGATCTTGATCCTCTTAATTCACTTTGTATTGTTATGAAGTTATTAACCTTTTGATTATATTAATCTTGGATTCAACATATTAATATATTTATGACTTATTGATCAGTACTTGTTATGATTGAAAAGCCTGGCATTAAGTTCAGCACGAGAGAATTCGAAAGATAAGCCGTGGAATATGCCAACTTTACACAGACAATTAACAGTATGTTTGGTAAACATATGCACCGCATCTAGTGAAACAGATGCGACGCATCCTATCTTTTATTTTATTTTATTTCCTATTAATTCCAGGCTCGATACGGCGCATCCTCTTCCATAGGATGCGGCGTATCGACTGACCTGATGATTTTCAATTTTTATTTTTTAGGTTTTATTTTTACTAACTACTAATAAATTATGCAAGTTTGAACCTTCTTAACTCAGGTGTGTTAAAGTTTTGGTGGTATAATAGATTCCTGTACTTTCTGTGGAAACATCATTCATTGAGCTTAAACGTTTCTCATCCACAAGAAAGTAGATTTGGCTCAATAACGCATAATGGAGGATCATACCGAGCTAATCTCAGGGGAGTTTCTACGTTCTAATTCTTTTATTTTCCAGTTTTTAACTTTCAATATGAACAACGAGGACGTTGTTTAACTTAAGTGGGGGGATGGAGAATTAGAACGCTTACTTGTCCCAAACTTTTCAAAATATTATGGATTGAATGGGAGTTGGCCGTTATAGGAACACCAACTAAGGTTTATTTTTTGTTTAAGATTTTATTGAGTATAATTCGTATCTACCTAAAGCGTGAGTTACATGAGTTAAAAGCGTGAGTTATTCAATGATATGAGTCTTATTCATGGGATAGTTGGGAAAGTAATTAACCACACTTAAGATTTTAATTTATTTGTTTGTTTCTTTTTATTTTACACCAATTTATATCCTAAATGTTATCCTTACCCAACCGTATTGTTATATTCGTTGTTAGCTTTCGAGCATCCGGATATGATGATGGCTTAGTGAAAATATTAAATGTATGAATAAAGTAGTGACCATCCGAGTATTAGATTAATTGACTAACGCGCTAGCGATCTAGTGTATGACTTGGTGACCATCCGTTATGCAAATAACGCGCCAGCGATCCAAAAAGTGCACTAGTGACCATCCGTTAGTTGAAGCGTCGAAGACTCGCGCCAGCGATCTGCTAAGTTTATGCAGGAAATGTTTGAACGAAGCTAGGTTCAACCCTTAAGCCTCTAAACCATATTTACCGCTTTAGACTTGTTACTCCTTGGCTTTAGTGGGGGAGATGCATATACTTGTCAAGCTTATGATAGAATATTCGTCACGACTAAGCAACTAAACGATTTAGAATTGTTTTGATATTGAAAATTTATTTTGTTTCTACTTCGTTAAGTGTTTGGTTGTGTGATTATGATAAAACGAATACGTGCTTAATGATACAAATAAATCCTAATACCTTTTAGGATACATTTTCATAATTTTAATCTAAGGTTTACTTGGGGACAAGTAAAGTTCAAGTGGGTGGATATTTGATGACATCAAATAAGTACATATTATTGTCATCATTTATCCTATTTATTTGACTTGTTTTATTACATTATCTATGAGAATCGATACTTAATTGTTTACTTTAGTAATTCTCAGGTAAAAACAAGCAATTGGTGAAACTTGGCGATTTTGGAGGAATTATGGAGCCAAACAAGCAAGATGTCAAAAGTCTACTGAAATCCAGAAGATGCGCCGTATCTCTATCGACATATACGCTGCAATATCATACATAGATGAATTCAAAGACCATTACCTGACTTTGAAGAATGCGCCGCATGGAATTCTACTATGCGCTGCTTATGAAACTTTGGTTAACGAAGAAGATCAAGCTTGTTCTACTGCGATACGCCGCATTATACTTCTGACATACGGCGTATCACTATCAAGACTTCACCAGAGACAATCCAAGACACTGAAGGACATGCGCCGTATAAAGATTCAAGTTACGCCGCATCTAAAGACGGTGTACGAATATTCCAGAATATATTAATCTTGGACCTCACGCGAAGTTAAGTCAATGCGCCGCATCTACTTACTCGATGCGCCGCATCGAACCCTCAGACAGAAACTATAGATACCCCAAGACCTAGACGAATTTTGTGTGCAACATAACCCTAAGGAGACGAACTCAGTCGAAGAAGCATCACAAGACACACCCAAATCGAAGATATTAGAGCTGTAAGAAGGTCCTGCATGTATTTAATTCATTAAATAGTTTTGTTTTATTGTAATAGTACGCTTTAATTCATCAGGATTGATGGGTTGACACCGGCCACCAAACCGCACCCCTTAAAATTGCTTTCCCATCAATTAAACTCTATATGATGATGTCTTTGGTGACTTATATTAAAGCATTGATAGCCTCTGTGTTTAGTTGAGTCTTCTGGGCTACCATACCTGTTCCTCGCCTATTTAGCTGATGTCTTTAGATAAATAGGATAAACATAAGTGATCATTAAGAGTTTACTCGCCAATATAATGAGATCCAACGAGAAAGGTTAAATTACAATACACTTCATATAGAACTAGCAATAAAACAAGTGACAAGCTACTTAACTATCAGGACAGGCCTTCTTCTACTTCTAACTATCTATCTGTGTATGTGTTTGCTATTCGCTGATTCGTGCTCATTAGTTTAATTTATGTTTAATAAAACCAAACTGTGCCAGTCTCTCAAGCTGAACCCCTCTTTCGTTAGATTAGGCTGTAAAACTAACTTAGGATATTAAAATACTGATTAGGTTAACTAGATAATACGTTCCACTCTTAGTGATCGACACTCTACTTACCATTATATTCATACTGACCGGGTACACTGCTCGTTAGGTGTGTGTGTTATTGATAAGTCGGCTAATATAAATTTAAAACTTGAGTAAGCATTAATACTGCTAAACCGCAACGACACATCGCGACCGCATCACTGACACAGCTCTGTATCCTTCCGGATCTTGGGCCACGTCCGGCAATTCAACGGATATGTACTTGTCAACATCCGAGTCACGGGAAACTCTTGATGATTAATCCATAATAGAATATGGCAATGTGGTAGACCTATTTTTTTGGAATTCAACTGTATAGAGGACTGCAAATAACATTGTGAAGATGTGTTACAAAACCATGGTATTCAAAAAACACAGATGGAAGTTTGTGACACAAATATTGGTAACATAAAATTATTACTTGCTATAAGTATATTCTATAACATATAATTATACCTGCAGACACCTGCCCGAACGGTTGTTCTTCGCAGACATAGTTTATGAGACAGTGGATCGTGCGCTCAAAAACACAGTCAACAACATCGGGACGATCATCAACAGTCAAGTGATGGAAGTTTTTCATGTAGTCCTGTATTTCGGGCCACTTCACATTAAACGTGAATGTGACAAAGAAAGATGGATTTCCATGGACGCGGCAGATGGCAAGCGCGTCCAAATAATGGCTATACATATACCTCGGCCCGCCGGTGAATGAAGCAAGTAATATTATCCTTGAACCAACATCTGACCCATCCTGATCACCCCTAACAATAGCATCATACAGGCCCGATAAATACTCACCCCTTATGTCATCTTGTTTGCTCATTATGAAATCGGCCTGGCTTTGTTCGATGCTACAATAATCAGTAACAACGTACTGCTGAAATACACGACCACCATGTATTAACAAACTGTAATGGTTAAGACGGTCATGTAGTTGATAAGCATAATACACGTTCATTGACATCTTCTTGTCAACAGTTGAGTCGCTGGCTGTGGTGTCCGTTAATTTCAGCCCAAGATGATATTCGTCTTCTCCATGAATAAATAACAAAGGAAACTGAAATGCCATATAAGATGGATGCAGCTTGTTAACTCTCTCCGGGTCACGTGAATGTTTCTCAACAATAAAATCAAAATCTGATTTTGTCCCCGAGCCACTGTCATACACAATAGCTCTAATGGAATCAGAAGTCGGCAACTCATACTGCCTTTGACCGACGACACCAAAAACATGGACCTTAAATTCAACAACGTCTCCCACTACCAGCTTGTCCCTCGCTGTTCTAAATAGTTGCACCAAAGCGTTGTTGGCATCAAGGAAGTGTATCAGCCCACGAATGATTTCTATATCTAATTGATGTCGCTGATGTGCAGGGAAGTGGCTCAAACGATTCTCCACCTCATGTTGTGTATCATAGATATATAATTGTAGGAAACGCGGGTCTTTCCCTGGAGGTGGGCATAAACCTCCAATCCAATGATATATTTGTCCTGAAACTTTAAACACATACGGACCCCTGCCATTATTAATGGATTCATCGACTGTTGCACCCAACGGTGTCATAGCAAACATCTGACTATAGGCCGTGATATTTTCCATAAAATGCCTAGTAGAAAACAACTGCCGAATATACAATGGATACTGTTGGTGCTCCCTAAGAACAACTTTACCCGCAAGAAAACATCGATAATACTGAGGCCTGGAATAAGTAGAGCCCCCATAAGAAAGTCGTTCCTCTATCCAGAAAAGAGCATGGCAATGAGGGAAAACGCGATCACAGACACCAAAGGATCTATAATGAGATGAAGGACCTGTAGAAAATGGAAGAACATATAAGCTATATAGGACATGTGCATTAGCTGAGCCTTTCAATCATGGAAAACGAAATAGTGTTAATAAAAGTCACCTCGGGTGGGTAACTGAGAAGAAGAAGGTTCTGCAGAAGCCACGTTGGCGGGAGAAGAAGTTGTTACTGTTTAAAGAAGGTGAGTACAATTCATGATTCAGTAACGATGAAGTGTTATACATATTAGAGCGTTGGTCTAAGATTATTAGAATAAGTAACTGATGAGACGAAAAATGTTACGTTTTTAGGGGTCAGTTTGAGTCCTAATTCGTATGTTTTTGGTTTGGATTTCACCCAAAGTCGTTTCTTTTCTCATTTTAGGTACTTTTGAAGGGAAAATCACAAAAGAAGCATTTTCGGGCGTTTTCGGAGAGAAAAAGTGCGGAAAACAACAAAAACTCAAAAGACCTTGAAGATTACAGAAGGTGACGCCGTCACACTCTACAAGGTGACGCCGTCAGGAACAAGTGAAGTCCAGAATTGGAAAAATACTCGTGACGGGCCAGAGAGTTCGTAGTGCAAATTGGTGACGCCGTCAACCAAGGCCGTCAGATCTGGAACCAGCAATTATGACCACGTCAAGGAAGGCCGTCTGAAAACCCTAATCGCCGAGCTGACGACGTCACCTATTGGGTTGACGCCGTCAGCCCGCGTTTTCTATATATATAGAACGATTTTTCTTTACTTTATATAACTTTGGAGAACTAGAGTCGAATTTTGGTGTGAAGAACTTTAGGGTTAAACCCTAGTTCGTGTATTAGTGACCTTAGAGGGTATCCTAACCCCTCTAACTTGCATGTTTAATCCAAGATAAGTCTTTATTCATACAATATGTCTATGTGTTGTGTGATTTATGCTTGTACTTGTCTTTCTTTTAACATGCTAGGCTAATTTACTTTGTGTTTGCTTAGATCTAATGAAACCTAACTATTGATTATCATGTGATGTGTATGTTGTGATTGTATTTGGATGAATGTTTCATCTACGTTAGACTAGAGAAAACTGGCTAATCTCCTATACGGTAACAAGCTTGAACGTCTTTAGAAACGTGAATCGTATGTGCGTTATCGATTTTAAGGTAGTATTTCATGCATAGGTTGCTATCGGTGAGCTCATGATAGGATGCTTGACGTATCGTCATAGAGTGAGGTAGGAACTTATAGAGTTAGGGAATTGAACGCACTCCCTACGACTTGTTAGGAATACACCCGTCATCCACGCAAACTCAACATACTAATTACATGGTAAAAGATAGTTAGGGAGTAATGAAATCTAAGTAAACACTATTCTCCACCACTGATTTTCTCAAAAACCAAAAATATAAAAATATAAGTAGCTTAGAAGTAGATAACTTGGGTTAGTTGACTAGCAACTAATTCCGCCCTATCCTCCTAAACCAGAGATTTTACTGCTTTCTTAAAATATAAAAATACAAAAAGAATCTTCCTCCACCCTTAGACCTAGATTAGAGTAGCCTTTAGCCTAACGAACACTATTCCCTGTGAGAGAACGATCAATCCCCCGGTACTTGCCACTACACTATACAACATCGGTCAGGTACACTGCCTGGTGGGGATTGCAAGCTTCTCGAGATCCCTCGAGAGGTAAAACGTAGTGCGTGTTGCAATCCACGCGCATCAGTAACTGACCGCTGTGAGAGTGCATAGTACGCGGGTCACAAAACCTTCGCCGGTTAGTACGACTGCGGAAAATCGTAACTGATGTTAAGTGTTGTATTCCTAAAACCCAAAAATAAAGGGACATATAATCACCAAATAAGGTAAGGAATAGCAATGAGTTTATGATATATAAGCTGGGACTGAACTTTTGATACCATACTAATCATTCGAGAAGATGAGATTAAAGGTGATGCCGTATACGTAGCAGCACGATTTGTAGACATAGGAACGCCAACCCGTGTAAGCGTCTCCACGGTAGGTTGCTGATAAGTTGCATCCCAAACAATTCCCGCACTGAAATCTAAGACTTTTGGTCCTGATAGATATCATACAACAGGTTAAAAAAGTTAATGCAACAACAACAACATGCAATAAAAGGACATATATACATGTCGAAAAAAAACGGATCAAGAAACGGCAAAAGCATATTTACCTGAATAGTCAGCAGAAGTGTGAGACTGAGGTATGGGAGACTGAATAGAAGATCTACGCATACTTTCCACATCGCGACTCACACGCTTATTAACATTTTCACTTATTTCAGGTGAAGGTAAACAAACGTGTGAACCACAACCACCATCCATCTGTGTCGTCCCTTTATCCAAAATAGGTAAACTGTGACACTCATATGCTTTCCTTTTCCCCTTATCCGCAACCGACACCCCGTCAGTTTCCCACAACATTGGACAACAACCATAGCCAGACAAATCAGGTTCTTGGATACTTATCCCACAAGTGGAATGCAATCTTTTGTCAGTGATATTCCAGGTGAGTAGATACATGAGCAGGTTGCACGGGTACCATAAATGGCACAACAACCGGATCAGATATATGGTCTGCAACCAAACCATGAGACTGAGTAGCAGAGTCATCAAAAGATACGTTTGATTCATGTGGTAACCCAACATCGCCGGTCTTACGCGTGGCTTTCGACTTAGTTTTCATACAATTAAAAACAAAACAAAAATAATAGGCAAATAAAACATGGCCCAGGAAAGAACTGTTGGGAATTATTGTAACCAGACGTAAGTCTGGATTAGTTTAGTTAAGTCGGGTAGATAGTTAAGTCTGCCAGTACTAAGTTAAGTCTGGCAGACACTAGTTAAGTCTGTTTATGTTTAGATTGTTAAGTCTGTTTTGCTTAACAAGTTAGATATCTTAGGAGATATTCTAGGAAAGGATATGCACACGGTTAGATATCTTAGGAGAAGATATGCATATATCCTTTCACACGTTTTGTAGAATTAGGGTTTCCTTGTAGTATAAAAGGAACCCTACGGCATTGAGTTCAATGCCAAGTTTTCATAAAGTTAATAAAAGAAAAGTTAGTAATCCCTGTGTTATTCTTACTGCTTGTGTTAATATTCCGCGTTAACATCAAGTATACATTGTTCTTAAGAGTTTCTCATATAAATACTTTGGATTTATTCAAGGTGTTTTTTGTCTTACAAAGGCTACTTAGATCCAGAACTTTGGACCTACAAGTGGTATCAGAGCCTGTATAAGGACTCTGAGTAAGAAGAAACACAACAAACCATAACCACAAACACTCACCAACCCAAAAGATGTTTGGTCCTGCTGTAGTAGATGAATTCTCTTCACACAATGATTCTGATGAATCACAACATCATGATGATGCTACAGAAAATAACAAACCAAAGCAACAACAGCAACTTGTTCCTGTAGCCAATATCAAACTCCCAATTCTCAAGAAGGAAGAGTATGATATCTGGGCCATGGAGATGGAGCATTATTTAGAATACATTGATAATGATGTATGGAAGGTGATTCAGAATGGTAACTCAAAGAAGAGGGTCTCTGTAGGCAAGGATGGTACTGTAAGGGTACTTCCACCTGTGTCTGCTGCAGAGATCCATGCTGTGGAGAAAGAGAGGAAGGCTAGAACCATCTTACTGATGGCCATTCCAAAGGAACACCTCAGAAGGTTTCATGGGATGGATGATGCTAAAGATATCTGGGAGGCTATTAGAACACGTTTTGGGGGGAATGCAAACTCTAAAAAGATGCAAAAGGCTGTTCTAAAGCAGCAATTTGAAGCATTCATCATTGCTAGTTCTGAAGGCTTGGAGAAAGGTTATGATAGATTCCAACATTTGCTCTCTCAATTGGAAGCACATGGTTCTCCTGTATCCACTGAAGATGCTAACCACAAGTTTCTTAGATCCCTGCCTGTTGAATGGTCTACTGTGGCCATGTCTATGAGACTAAAGGAAGGTGTGGATGCTTGGTCAATTGATGACCTATTCAATAACCTTCGGGTGTTTGAACAGGAGATCAAAGGGGGGTTGAAGACATCCACCAGTACATCAAATGTTGCCTTTGTTGGACAAGGCAAGACCAATACTAACAAGGTTAATACTGGTGGGTTTAATTCTGGCAGTTATGCTTCTTCTTCAAGGGACTCAAGAGAAAGAGATGCTCCTAGTGGCTTTACTGATGAAGTCCTCTATTCTCTCTTCGCTAAGAGATCTGAAGACAGAGATCTGATCCATGATGATCTTGATCAGATCAATGATGTTGATATTGAAGAAATGGACAAAAATTGGCAGCTAGCTATGATTGCATGAAGGATGAAAAGATTCTTCAAGAAGACTGGAAGAAACATCAGATACAATGGGAACAAACCTATTGGATTTGATAAATCAAAACTTCTATGTTACAAGTGCAACAACTATGGTCACTTTGCTAGGGAATGTACAGCAAAGGTGACATATGAAGAAAAGAAAAAGGGAAATCCTATGCATTCAGAAGAAGAGCAAAAGAAGGAAAAAAATTCAAGTTGGCCTGCTAACCATGGATGATGGTGTGATAAAATGGGTGGAGCATGCTGATGAGGAGGATTCTACAAGTCATGCACTCATGGCCATAAGCTCCAACTCTAAGGTATCATTGTGCTCTAAACTATGTATTGACTCTTACAATAGTATTAAAGCCAGGTGTGATGAACAATTAAAATAAATAGAAGAACTTGATGTAAAAATACTTGCTTATGAAAACGCTGTCAAAACATTAGAAGCTCAGGTTAAGAATTATCAAAAACAGCAAGCAAATTTGAATGAGAAACTTACTTTTCAAGCAAATGAGATTTATGAAAAGGATGAAAAATTGAAAAAGTATAGGAGAATTGGTCTAAAAGCTATAAAAGATAAAGAAAATCTACAGAGTATAGTTGATAAATGGGAGAACTTTAATAAAAACCTATTCAAACTTATTGACTCAGGAATGAGTTCAAATAGCAAAGTAGGTTTAGGATATGAAATAAAGTCAAACAGTGAAGTCCTAAGTTATGAAGAGGAAATGAATAACACTGTTTTTATGTGTAAAGAAGAGGACTCTGTAGATAAACCAGTGTATAATAGATTTGCCAAGACTAATGACCTTAAAGGAGTTCCACCACCTTTAAGTGGGGATTACACTCCTAATCCAGGGCCTGAAATTGATGACTCTTTATTTGTCTATAGAAAAAGAGGGCCACAAGTATCTGAGACAAGTGTTTCAGATGACAAAGTTAGTGAATACTCTACCTGTCAATCTAATGACAGTGCAGGGTCCATTGCTAACATCTCTGAACACTCTGACTCAGAACCTGAAAGTAGCCCTAGTATAGAGTCAAAATCAGTTAAAGTGAGAAGTCTGAAGTCAAATCTGTTAAGACTAGATGTGAATCTCCTAGACAAGAAGAAAACAAACCAGAAACACCTAAAAAGGAAAAGAATGTAAAAAGGGATAGGGTGTTAGGAGGAGGTTATGTGTTTACTCAAAAGAAATGCTTTGTTTGTTATAGCACTAGTCATTTAATCAAAGATTGTGATTTTCATGAAAAAAGGATGGCTAAGGGAAATGAAATAAAGAAACAAAGTATGGCAAAACCTAGAAATATTGAGGTTAAACATGTGTGGAATGCTGCAAACAGAATTAATTATGCAAATCAGTTTGTACCTAGACAAGTGCAACTAAATGCTAGAAAGAAAAATGTTAATTCTGCTGGGTCAAGGGTTAATCTGGGTCATTCCACAGTTAATTCTGGTAGGCCAAATTTTTATACTGGTAAAAACAGTTTTAAACCTGTTGGGCAAAGGGTTAATTCTGCTCAATCTATCGGTACAAATTGGTGTTACAGGCCTAAACAACCAGTAAAACCACAGGTGAATCAAACAAATACCAGAAGTTATTTTGCTAAATCTCATTCACCTATGAGGAGATCTGTTCCACAAGTGAACCAGTTTAATCAAAGAAGAAACTTCTCAAAATCAGAATCACATGTGAGAAGACCAATTGTAAACAATGCAGTAAAAACTTCAAACTCTTATGCTGCAAAGGGTAAAGGGGGTCTCCTACCAAGGATTCAGACTAATGGAAATGGGATCCATTCAAAAATGAACTGACCTATAAATCCATTTGCAGTCAAAGTGGATCTTGTTCTTACAAGACATACAAGTATGTGAATCCACAAAAAGGACCCAAGCCTGCACAGGCCTGGGTCATTAAGAGAAACTAATCTCTTATCTTTATGTGCAGGATCATCCACTCAAGAACATGGGGAATAGAGGTATCTTTGACAGTGGATGCTCAGGGCATATGTCTGGCAACAAGGAGCACATACAGGATTTTGAAGTATTCAAAGGAGGTTCTGTCACTTTTGGAGGTAGCAAAGGCTACATTACTGGTAAAGGTAGAATTGTTGTTAGCAATTTAGAATTTGACAATGTGTCTTTTGTGAAAGAACTTGGGCCATTTAATCTTTTCTCAATATCACAAATCTGTGATAAGCAGCATAAGGTTCTTTTTACTGAAACTGAATGTTTTGTGTTGACTTCTGATTTTAAGATGCCTGATGAAAGTCAGATACTCTTAAAAGTCCCTAGACAACATAATATGTACAGTTTTGATATGAAAACACCTAGTCCTGCAAAAGGTTTTGCTTGTTTGATTGCAAAAGCTACATTAGATGAATCTAAATTGTGGCACAGAAGATTGGGTCATATAAACTTCAAAAATCTTAACAAACTTGTGAAGGGAAACCTTGTAAGAGGTCTACCTTCCAAGGTTTTCAAAAATGACCATGCTTGTGTGGCTTGTCATAAGGGGAAACAACATAGAGCCTCTTGTAAAGCCAAACTGGAAAGATCCATCACTGAACCATTACATACTTTGCATATGGATCTCTTTGGGCCTACTTCTGTGAAGAGCATTAACTATGCTCAATATTGTCTTGTTATCACTGATGATTGTACCAGGTTTTGTTGGGTTTTCTTTTTGTCCTCCAAGGATGAAACTCCTGGCATTATTCATTTTTCATTAGACAGATTGAAAATCAACTTGATCATAAGGTCAAAATCATAAGATCAGATAATGGGACAGAATTTAAGAATAGAAATATGCTTGAATTTTGTGGGAGCAAGGGCATAAAACAAGAATACAGTAATGCTAGGACTCCACAACAAAATGGAGTTGCTGAAAGAATGAATAGGACACTCATTTAGGCTGCCAGAACTATGCTTGCAGATTCTCAGCTACCTACTACTTTTTGGGCTGAAGCAGTTAATACTGCCTGCTATATTTTCAACAGGGTAAGGGTAACTAAACCTCAAAACAAAACCCCATATGAGCTCTTATTTGGTCAAAAGCCAATTATCAGCTACATAAGACCATTTGGGTGTCATGTGACCATTCTTGATACACTTATTGCTCTTGGAAAGTTTGATGGGAAGTCTGATGAGGGTTTTCTAGTTGGGTACTCTACTACCAGCAAAGCCTTTAGGGTATATAATTTAGTGACCAAAAGGGTAGTAGAAAATCTTCATGTTGATTTTCTTGAAGAGAAACCTAGTGTACAGGGACTGGGGTATAGGTGGATGTTTGATATTGATTATCTAACTGATTCTATGAACTATGTTCCTGTCTCTTTGGAGAATCAAGCTAACCCTGATGCAGGTACCTCAGAAGACACTAACAATGCAGGTATCACAAATGAGGAAGATGACTCACCAGAAAATCTCATTATACCTACATCTGTTATACTATCAGCAGCTGACAATGGTACAAAGCAATCTTTCACTCAAGATAAGGTGCCAAATTCTGAAGCTCAAGCTAAAACTACATCTCCTTCAGATGATTCAGATGATTCTCAAGGCCTCAGAAAGGAAGCAAAGTCTCATGATGAAACACAGGCTACCAGAACTAACTCTGTTAATTTTGGCAGTGAATCTGCAAAAGTTGACTTTTCTTCACAAGCTGATCTTAAAGATCCAGTTACACCTGAACCTGATATTGGTGATATGCCTGAGGATGTACTTTTTACTGAAGCCTCTTATGACATAGAAGGAGTGATAACAGACTTCAACAACTCACCACCAGAGGTTGATGTAACTCTAGTTCCCACTCTCAGAATTCACAATGCTCATCCTAAAAGCCAAATCCTTGGAAATCCTAAGTCAGTTGTTCAAACAAGGAGACAAATACAACAACAACTTGGATCTCATGCTCTCATTAGCTTCATTCAAAAACAGCAAAGAAACAATCACAAAGATCAACAGCATTGTCTCTTTGCATGTTTTCTATCTCAAAAAGAACCAGCCAAGGTCTCTGATGCTTTGGATGATGAAAGTTGGGTTGAGGCTATGCAAGAGGAGCTATTGCAGTTCCAATTACAAAAGGTTTGGGTTCTTGTAGATCTTCCACATGGAGCTAAAGTCATTGGAACAAAATGGGTTTTCAGAAACAAGAGGGTTGAAAGAGGTGTTGTTGTCAGAAACAAGGCTAGATTAGTGGCACAAGGATATAGGCAAGAAGAAGGCATAGATTATGATGAAGTGTTTTCTCCTGTGGCTAGGATTGAAGCCATTAGATTATTCTTGGCCTATGCATCCTACATGGGGTTCATTGTATATCAAATGGATGTCAAAAGTGCTTTTCTATATGGCACAATCACAGAAGAAGTCTATGTTCAACAGCCTCCTGGTTTTATTGATCCTGCTCATCCTAGGAAAGTATACAAGGTGATCAAAGCACTCTATGGCTTGCATCAAGCTCCTAGAGCTTGGTATGAAACACTATCCTCCTTTCTTGAAGAAAATGGGTACAAAAGGGAGGTCATTGATAAAACCTTGTTTATTAAAAGAGATAAGAAGGATATCATACTTGTGTAGGTTTATGTTGATGACATCATCGTTGGCTCAAATAAAAAGGCTTGGTGTGATGAATTTGAAGCATTGATGAAAGGAAAATTTCAAATGAGTTCTATGGGAGAACTCACTTTCTTTCTTGGTCTACAAGTCAAACAACAGTCAAATGGACTGTTTATATCACAAGAAAAGTATGTTGCTGATACGCTTAAAAAGTTTGACTTTGCAAATGTCAAAACTGCAGTCACACCAATGGAGACCAGAATGCTTTGACAAAAGATGAAGATGTTGAGGATGTGGATGTACATCTGTATAGATCCATGATTGGTTCTCTCATGTACCTAACAGCATCTAGGCCAGATATCATGTTTGTTGTATCTGCTTGTTCCAGGTTTCATATCAATCCCAAGACTTCACATTTTCATGCTGTGAAGAGAATCTTTAAGTACCTAAAAGGAAAACCTAATTTAGGCCTTTGGTATCCCAAAGAATCACCTTTTCACCTGGAAGCCTATTCAGACAGTGATTATGTTGGAGCAAGCCTTGATAGGAAGTCCACAACATGAGGTTGTCAAATCCTAGGAAGAAGATTGATTTCATGGCAGTGCAAGAAACAGACCATGGTAGCTACCTCTACAACTGAAGCTGAATATGTAGCTGCTGCAAATTGCTGTGGTCAGGTATTATGGATTCAAAATCAAATGCTGGATTATGGTTTAAATTTCATGAATACAAAGATCTTTATTGATAATGAAAGCACAATCCGCATTGTCAAGAATCCAGTTTACCACTCTAAAACCAAACACATAGAAATCAGGCATCACTTTATAAGAGATTGTTTTGAAAAGAAACTAATTAAAGTGGAAACGATTCATACTGATTTCAATGTAGCTGATCTGTTAACTAAAGCTTTTGATGGACCAAGGTTTAATTACTTGGTGGTTAACATTGGTATGGTAAACCCATAGCTACATTTAAGGGGAGGTTAAATGTATAGTTTGAATATGGTTAAATCTGGTCATCCCAAGTTAATACGGGTATAGGGCTTATAGTTAATTCTGGTTATATGTATGTATGTTTGTGTTTTGGTTTTTCACTAATTTTTCAGGGTGTACATGGAATAAAGCAACCAATGCAAGTTTGGATTCCATCTATGGTTGTAAGTTTGGCAACTAAATTGTCTCTCTGTTAAGTCTGGTGGAAAATATGTTAATACGGGTTGACTATTGTTAAGTCTGGTCGTGTAATTTGGTAATTAATACTTTACCGTTAAGTCTGATCCCTCGCATAATAATTTTTACTGTTTTAATCGGACCGTTACTATTTCTACAGTGCCAAATCATATATATATATGAATAAAAGTTGATTAATTTTTCATCTTTATTCATTATCTTTCTTAAGCAAGTAAAAGTTTGTTTCTTGGTCATACTTACTCTGTTTTTTTCATACACACCAGTACAAACATTTTCATTCCACCAGTACTTACATGGCTCAGCTATCCTATAGTGCTCGTCATAATCAAGTGGGTTACTTAAAGAAGTCAACAAAAAGCAAAGGTTTTGCGCAGATATTAAATTTTTTAAATGGGTCATATATAAGGTATGCGTTGACTTGTAATCCCACTATCTATGATTCCTTGATAAAACAGTTTTGGAACACTGCCAGTTGTGAAACTTTATCAAATGGAATCAAACAATTAAAGGCAACTATTGACAATGTTGATTATATTGTTACTGAAGCATCTATTCGCGATTGTCTACAATTAAACGATGCTTCAGGTGATTATAAGTTGCCACATAAATTTCTTGTTAAGGGTATGAAACACATTGGATATCCCATTGAAACAAAACTTACTTTCTTAAAAAGAAATCTTTCACCTCAATGGAGATTTTTAGCACATCATTTGCTTCAATGTTTAAGTTCCAAAAGTGGAGGATGGGATCAATTTGATGTCAAACTTGCATCTGCATTGATTTGTCTTTCACTTGGAAGAACTTATAACTTTTCTAAGTTGATCTTTAATGGTATGGTGGCTAATGTGAAAAGTGCACATAAATTTTTAATGTACCCTCATTTTCTACAAATGTTTTTGCATATTGAAACTGCAAACAACACAATTTACTTCATTAAGCCACTTAAAGAAAAAGTTTTTAGCAACATGAGAAGTGGTTTTACAGGTGTTGAAGAACCATTATATGTGGCTATGTTGTTTGCATCTTCTAACCCTTGTGCAGGTCCTTCAGTCCAAGCTGAACCTCAATTTGCTCCAGTGCACACCCTTGAACTTAGTTCCTCTGCTTCACAACCATCCACTCATGAAGCTTCCACAACAATGTCTGTGGATGATTTGTTGGTGATTATTCCTTCTCTGCTTACAAGAGTAACTAGTCTAGAGCTTCAATTATCTCAGACTAATGACAAGGTTCAAAAGTTGGAACATATAATGGAAGAACATGGCATTCAAATTCTTGTTTCTAAGGATGCTGAGTCCACAAATTCATCCAAACAAGGGGGTATTTGGCTCAAACAACAGAAAGTAAATCCTCAGAGGATACAGCTATTAGTTCTCCTGGACTTGAAGTTGCAGAATTGATTATAAATCTGAGTCAAAGTCAGAGGCAAAGGACAAAGTTAAGAGAAAGATCTGTGGCTGGAGAAACCATTAAGTCTGCTCAAGAGAATAAGTCTGCTCAACCAGAAGTTGGTCAAAGGGAAGGGAAACAAATTGCTCAAGAAACTACTCTACCTAAAAGGTCTAAGAAACAGGTCAGAGAGGATGAAGCAAGTTTGTTGGAAATAGAGAGAATTCAAAGGCAAGAAGCAGAAATGGTAAAACCTTGGAAAAAGCATAGAAGGGTCTAAAATAACTTTCAGTTGTCATGAACCCTTAAGCTATGTGAAGGTACTTTGCACTAACACAACAAATGGTTATCAGTCCACCATGTCTAACCCACATAAGGACTGGCTAATCCAAGTGCAAACGGCTCTAGGTAAAGATATCTCAAATCCGTTTATGGCTGACAATTTGCCAAAAATTGTATGGTATTCAACTCACCATATCTGTGTTAGTGAAGAGTTGGCTAGCCCACAAGGTTATGGCTTTGTGTTAAAGGTTGTAGAAAACCATAATTGGTAATCAACTCACCAAGATGATGACTGCTTTCCATCAAAGAGTTGGCTAGTCCAAAAGCAAACGGCTTTTGGTAAAGACAAATCAAATCCATTGATAGCTGGTGGTTTGCTAAAAATCACATGGTTATCAATGTACCATAGTATTATACTGAAACATTGGCTACTCCAAAGTTAATGGCTAACTGGTAAAGAGACATCAAATCCATTAAATGTTCAATGATTCACCTCTCTCAGATGTTAACACATCAAGAAGGGATGAGAATAGTATAAAACTTTTTGAATTGATGTACATACAGTCAATGTTGCTGCAAAGATCAGATGGTACAAGAGTTTTGCTGATAAAGGATGCTGCATAAAGTAAAGACTCAACAACAGATTGCAGATCCACAATAATTCCAAGGAAGATCATATTCAAAATCCTCAAAGCATTTCTAAAGAACTGAACTTGAAGATCATGAAGCATGAAGATCAAGTTAGGGGAGGATTATTGGGAATTATTGTAACCAGACGTAAGTCTGGATTAGTTTAGTTAAGTCGGGTAAATAGTTAAGTCTGCCAGTACTAAGTTAAGTCTGGCAGACACTAGTTAAGTCTGTTCATGTTTAGACTATTAAGTCTGTTTTGCTTAACAAGTTAGATATCTTAGGATATATCCTATGAAAGGATATGCACACGCTTAGATATCTTAGGAGAAGATATGCATATATCCTTTCACACGTTTTGTAGAATTAGGTTTTCCTTGTAGTATAAAAGGAACCCTACGGCATTGAGTTCAATGCCAAGTTTTCATAAAGTTAATAAAAGAAAAGTTAGTAATCCCTGTGTTATTCTTACTGCTTGTGTTAATATTCCACGTTAACATCAAGTATACATTGTTCTTAAGAGTTTCTCATATAAATACTTTGGATTTATTCAAGGTGTTTACTGTCTTACAAAGGCTACTTAGATCCAGAACTTTGGACCTACAACAACTATATAAACAATCAAATAGCAAAACCAAAGTACAACACCATAAAGTAAAAGTGAAACAAATAACGTGTAAACGTAAATGATGCAAAAGCAAGTCACACTGAAATTTTTTTTTCAGACCCAGAGATAGACGCTGAAGCAAGAAGAAAGACGTATATTGGTTTGAATACCAGATAACAAATACGACATCAAAGGCAGAGAACCAAGAAAATGAAAAAACCAAGTATGCACCTCAAAGAATGTATCAACAAACAGGGTATACATTAATAAACCTCAAAGAAAACATAACCCTAAGGACGAAAGACATGGTCACCTGTTGATACACTGCTGATGTAGTTTAAGGCGGTGAACAGAAAAGCGGCGTCGTTATTCAGAAGTGATGAAACTGCGTGCAAAAGAAAAGGGAGGGAAAAAAAGTATTGAGGCGGTGTAAGTCTATGGATGGTGATGCTTATCTGCAACTTTTTAGAAACCCAAAGCCGAGAAACGTGTATCCTGATCGAAGAAAAGAAGGAGGAAAAAAAAAGGATAAAAAAAAAAGACGGGCTACCAAGCAATTTCTGGACTGAAAGTTAGCCCACGAGATTGTCCAAAAACAAATATTTTTCTAATTATTCGGTGAATGAGAAGCCACCGACCCGGTGCGCTTTAATATCTATAGGGAGTTGATCCAATATGATTTTAAAAAAATAAAAAATAAATAAATCGACATAAACATTTCATTTTTCTCCAAATAATAAAAAGAAAATCAATCTAACATGAGCCAAAATTAATGTAATAACTTCTTTCACTCGAGTCATCATCATCATCCTCCTCATCATCATCATCTACAAATTAATTCATGCTTTTGAATTCAGATTCTATCAACGATCTTCATCAGTTATCATCTACACGACATCCTTTCATCATAATCTAACCAACTGTAAGTGCTTGTTAATTCGATTCAAATTTTGTTGTTTGTAAGTTCATTATTCAGTTAATAGTTAAATAATAACAACCGCTTGTAACTAGTAGTGATGCTATATGTTGAACCTAGGGCTTGTAATTGATGTGGATTTGAGGCGTATCGTGTTTTGGTAGTTGAAATCAAATCATTTCAACCTTTAAATTTAAAGCCACAACAATTTCACATAATCAATTATCATCTACGCGGTCAAAATCTAACGAGCTCAAGTGTTTCTAACTTCGTATCGAGTTATCAATTGAATAGTATCAATCTCATAGTGATGGGAGATGTAATTTGATTCTGTGTGTGTGTAACCTAGGGTTTGTAATTGCATGATTTATGATTTTTTGTCGATGTAGAGGTAGCTTTGATGTGTATAGTGTTTCATATATATGCGTCCTGCAAAATATCTTACATGTTTCTGACGGTGCAGATTGTGCTCGACAGACTTTCTATTGTGGACTTCGACATATCGTGGGAGTCAGAATTTGAGTACCACATATCACACAGTAACTGTGAGGAAGCTTCTAGACTCGTAGATATAATTCCATCCTACTCGTCATCACATGGAAATCTTCGAATCAGTTTGGATGGTTTACCTAGTTCTTCTGCTGGTTCCAAAAACGAGTTTGGTGACTTTGGTAACTACATATATTCTATACAAGACTTGGATGCTGTGTGCATGGATGTCCCAGATATTAGAATATTAAGATTCCCATCCATTAGTACGTCCTCCATATGGTTAAAGTCACTTGTGGAATCACAGCTTGCTAAGAAACTTATATTTCTCAAGGAGTTCTGGGAAGGTACTGAAGAAATTGTGTCCCTTCTGGCACGATCAGGCTTTGTCACCAATTCCAGTGATATATCATTTCCTGACCAGTCAACAAAGGAGTCAACCGAGTTGTATTTGAGAAATAATGATGATGACATCAGCAATGCTTCTTTCCAGGGTCTGCATAAGCTTTTTCTGCACCATTGTATTCAGCTTAACTTGCCATACCTACTTGATCTTTACCTTGATTACCATAAGTTGGCTACAGATCATGAAGTTATTTCCGTATTGCTAGAAGCTGCTGTAAGTTCACATTTCATTATCTTTTCAAGTTGCATGGTTGGATTTATATATTCTCACACTATTTATCTTTATGTATTATGTCCACACAGCTAGATTGTCAATGGGCAAAATGGCTGCTCTTATCAAGGGTTAAAGGGAATGAGTATGAGGCATCATTCTCAAACGCTCGTGCAATTGCATCACTTAATTTTTCTCCTGGAAATACCCTTGGTGCGGTGGAAATTGAGGATATAATTCATACAGTTGATGACATTGCTGAAGGAGCAGGTGAATTGGCAGTTGATGACATCCACAGAACCACCATCATCATAATTTTGACTTGTCCTATTATGTTCAGTCTCTGTATCAGGCGATAAGTACAAGAAACAAAATGAGAGACATTCTTCAACTATGTATCCTTCTGCAATTGATCCTTTGGGTTTACTCTTATTTCGTACACAAGATTTTAGTGTAGACAAATACCTAGGTTATCACAAACGTTAAAGTTAGAGCAGAAAATAGTTCAAGATTAATACCAAAAATTATGCTAAAAATACATAGATACCTCTCGATTAGATACATCCAACGGTAATTAACTGGTCCACCAATTTTGGCCTCTGAAACAAAATGAACCGATAGATGAATCATGACGTCAAAGAATGATGGTGGAAATATCCTCTCTAGATCATAAAGAATCTTTCCAATCTCATTTTCCATTCGAACCAGATCATGAGATTTAAGAACTTTTGAGCATATTTGTTTATAATAACAACATAATTTCATCAAAGGAGAACGCACATGCTTAGGTAACACATTTCTCAAGGAGAGTGATAGCAATTGTTGCATTAGAATGTGATTATCATGGCTTTTTAGGCCAAATATCTTTGGAGGTTTTAGTTGTACGCATCTTGATATATTAGATGCATATCCATCCGGAACTTTTACCTTTTTTAAGACATTACAAAATATTTCCTTCTCTTTTTTATCCATCGAGAAACAAGCAGGAGGCAAGTAAACCTTTTTTCTATCTCGAAGTTGAGGATGAAGTTCTGGTCTTATACCCATTTCCTGTAAATCAAGGCATGCCTTTATATTTTATCGGATTTCCCCGAAGGGACAGGCGTGCCTTTATATGATCCTTGGTCTTTCCATCTGGATTCATCAACATTCCAACTACCTTATCACAAACATTTTTTTCAATATGCATCACATCTAGATTGTGGTGTAGCAAATTATCTTTCCAGTATTCCAACTCAAAAAAATACTTCTCTTTTTCCAATTAAATGGTAAATCCGGGTTATCCTTCGCCTCTTTTCGAATTTTAATTTCATAAACGTTTAACTCGCCTATCACATCTAAACCCATCATGCGGGGAGGTGGCTTCGCTTTTTCAATAGTCCATCAAAAGAGTTAATATTATTTCGAAAAATATGATTGTTAGGCAAATATCGTCGATGTCCCATGTAACAGTATTTTCCCCCATGCTTTAGGCGTTTTGACTTTGTATGCTTATGGAAATTAGGACATGCAAGTTCACCTTTAGTACTCCATCCTGATAAATTTGCGTAAGCGGGGAAGTCACTTATGGTCCAAAACAAAGAGGCGTGCATTTCAAATTTTGTCTTTGTTGATGCATTGTAAGTTTCTACCCCCATCATCCCACAATTCCTCTAGTTCTTCCACTAACGGTTCTAAATAGACATCAATATTATTTCCTGGGGCAGATGGTCCAGGTATAAGTAAACCAGCATTAAATAAGGTTGTTTCATGCACATCCATGGGGGGAGATTATATGGCATTTGGGGCAAAATTACGACAACCGGCCATGTATATGAGAAACAC
>LBNU01038144.1:33871-49551 GCA_014162995.1 Artemisia annua | reverse complement strand
AATGATTTGGTGGATTAATGAAGGTTCTCAAGTGATTTGGAAGTCAATCCAATGAGATGAAGGAAGAAGACATGGTTTTGCACTTAAATGCTCACTTGTCTTGTCAAGATGGTTAGTGGCTTAGAAAACTCAGATTTCAAGGAACCTTTGGAAGGGATCCTTCCTTTATGGGTGAGGGTTCCTTGAGGTGGTTAGAAGGTGGTTTGAATTTTGGAGGGAAAAGGGTTCCTAGTTGTTTTGGATCCTAAGAATGCTCCTAAGGATGTTCTAAACTGACAAGGAATGGTTTTCTATCCTAAAATGTGGATTAGAAGTGGTGTGGTTGTCCAAAATTTGGAAAATGGTTGAAAAATTTCTGGGCAACTGGCGGAACCCTCGGGGAATACCGGCGGAACCCTGATGAGGGTGCCGCGGTATCCGTGAGGCAGAAACCTGCATACCCAGGTTTTGTACTGGCGGAACCCTGACGAGGGTTCCGCCGGTTCCGCCGGTGCTGAAAAAGTAGACAGTCCGGGTTTTTAACCCGCAAGACGATTTCCGAATTTTTCGAAAACTCCTAAAACTAAAAATATAATTCATATCTAGTTAGGAAATGCAAAAATTGGACATGTAAACACGCATATGGTATGACTTTGACCGGGGGCTAGCGAATTCCACTATACTTAGTGAAATTTTCATACACTTGAAAATTTGACAACTAGCCAAAAGTTGTCATCCTACATCAAAGTTAGTTAATACATGTTCCAAATTGTCTTAAACAACCTACCAACACATAAATCCATAACAAACATTGTTCAACCGACCAAATTGTTCAAATGACACCTTGTGCCAAACACTCCTATTTTCCTACACACCCGCACTCATTGACGGTCCAACTTCTTCTTGAGCTTTCCAAGGAACCTCCCCATGTTCTTGAACATGCCCTTCATTTGCTTGAACTCCGCCGACTCATTCGGGATTTTTGGAAGTTGGGAATTGTATTCTAGTGGAGGAAGTCTAGAGTTAGGCAAATTTTCATCTTCACTCATTGAAGAGGAGGACGAAGAGGTAGGAGGGTGAGGACGTTTCCCTTGGGCTAGGTAGGTTCTCTTATCACTAAGTGGAGCAAAGGTGTGTGGGATAAGAGTGTACTCTAGGCGAAGACCTCTAGGAGTTGGAGGAATGGGTGAGATGAACCTAAAAAGGCGGGTCAAGAGCATTCCATACGGCATAGCCGTTGTGCCTTGCACGGGAATGTCGGCCATTCTCTTTGCCATGTAATAGGCAAGGTTGAAGGGTTGCCTAACGGAGAGTGAGTACATCATATAGCAAAGGCAAAGGTTTATATGGTCCCGGTTTCCTATGGTGCTAATGACATTGGCACGGAGGATTTCTTCCCATTTCTTGAATTGGGGCATGAGTTCATTGAGTTCCATTCCGTATGGATCTTTTTGAACTTCATTCCCGGTTCGGGTTCTCCTAGTGGTGGTTGTCCTAACAAAGAGGTGGTTGCGGATAACATCCTTGGATACAAGAGGAGTGTTGTAGGGATGGATTCGGTCCATGAGAGTATCAAGGGTTGCAAGGGAGTGCTTGTCGGAGTAGAGGCAAGTGCCATGGTTTGGAACACCTAGAATTTGGGCAAACTCTTCTAGGGTGAAGGAATAGTCATGACTACTAGCCGAGAAGTTTATAGACATACGTCCATAATCATCGATGGAGAGGTGGATAGAAGCATAGAACTCTAGAATGAACCTAGGACAAATTGGTTCGTCTATCTCTAGAAGACACTCAAAGTTGATGGCCGCTAATTCGGCGAGTAAGTTGGTTCCCTCAATAAAGGATGGATCAATGGTTCTACCTTCGTGAACGTATCTTTTCTCTAAGGCCTTAAAAACGTTCACTTGGTTTGGAGTTAAGCCTTTGGTTCTATGGTGTTTGGGTAGGTACTTAATGGTTTCCTTATGGTCGTAGTGGGTGACGGGAGGCATGATGAGACCTAGAAAAACGAAATATCATATTTTAGTCCATGTTAACGACTATTTCAATTTGGATTTTCTAGTGTGTGCCTATATGAAAACCATGTGGAGGTGCGGTTATCTTTGACTCATTTTCATGTTCAAAACGTTTTAGTGATGCAAGTTTTGTGATAAAACGATAGATAACCCAAACTCTCCTAGTTCAATGTAGCTTCATTTGAATGTACCCGAAAATACATATTGGTTATGTATTCCCTTTAGCATTCAAGAGACATTATGCAAGTGATGTTTTGAACATAAAGTTTTGATTTTGTATTAACAATGTGAGACGAAAATAAATTTGTCCTATTTGTGAGAGATTTTTGCAAGAGTTTGACATGGGGTGTTTTAGTAAACATGTTAATAGTTAATAAGGATGCAATTCCTAACTATGGGAAACATGATTAGTTTTGTAAAACACCTAAGTTTCTACACGTATTGCTCAAATTAATGCATAACCCCAAGTTTTGTTTTTGTGCAAGAAATAGAATTCATAGACTTAGATCAGGAATGCAATTATGTTTAGAACACTTACAATGATGAAATGTGAGTGATGAGGAAGCTTGGAACACAAAATTTTCGTAGGTGAAGGTGAGTGAATAGTAGTTGGGTTGAAGTGGTAGTGAAATATGGGTGTTTGGTTGAATATAAACTACCAAAAGATTCTGCAGACCCACGGAACCCGCGGAACCCTATGGAAGGTTCCGCCCGTATAGCCCGAAGGTTCCACCGGGTCTGCTGATTAAAGGGCTCTATGGTTTGTTTTGTCTAATGTTTAGACTTACAACGCAAGTTCCATAAGTCCTAATCCTAACCTAAGGAGGTTAAAGGGTTCTTGTTTGAGAGGTTTTGTGAGGATGTCGGCTATGTTGTCTTCGGAAGAGACTTTCTCGATTGAGATATTTCCTTTTTGAACGTTGTCACGAAGGAAATGATGACGGATTTCAATGTGTTTGGTACGAGAGTGTTGAACGGGGTTTTTGCTAAGGTCAATGGCTCCTTTGTTGTCACAAAGAATGGTGATCCCGTTGAGTAGAATTCCGTAGTCGACAAGAGCTTGCTTCATCCAAAGAGCTTGTTGACATGCTTTTCCGGCCGACACATATTCGGCTTCCGTTATCGAAATAGCGAGAGACGTTTGTTTCTTGGAAAACCATGAGGTGAGACAATGTCCAACAAAAGTACAAGTACCACTTGTGCTTTTTCTATCAACATAGTCACCGGCATGATCCGAATCGGCATACACTATGGTGTCTACACCCGTTCTCTTGGGATACCATAATCCTAAATGTGTAGTGCCCTTGATGTATCTAAAGATCCGTTTAACGGCTTCAAGATGAATGGTTTTAGGATCTTCTTGAAAACGAGCACATAGACAAACACTAAACATAATGTCGGGTCTACTAGCCGTTAGGTAAAGTAGACTTCCGATCATACCCCTATATTTAGTGCTATCTACGGATTCACTTTCCTCATCCTTGACGAGTTTAGTTTCCGTGGACATGGGTGTTTTGATTGGTTTAGAATCTTCTAATCCAAATTTCCTAAGCATGTCCCTAATGTACTTAGATTGGTTAAAGAAGATACCATCTTCTAGTTGTTTGATTTGGAGTCCTAGGAAAAAGTTGAGTTCTCCCATCATACTCATTTCAAACTCATCATGCATGATTTTCGAGAAATCATCGCATAGATCTTGACAAGTTGATCCGAATATAATGTCATCAACATAGATTTGGACTATGATAATATGGGAATCTTTCTTCTTGGTGAAGAGAGTATTATCAACTAAGCCCATGGTGTACTTATGGTCAACTAAGAAAGTTTTAAGTCGATCATACCATGCTTTTGGAGCTTGCTTAAGTCCGTATAAAGCCTTTTTAAGTTTGAAAACGTGGTTAGGTTTTTCAAAATCAACGAAGCCCGGTGGTTGAGCGACGTACACTTCTTCATTAATGACCCCATTTAAGAATGCACTTTTGACGTCCATTTGAAAAAGTTTAAAGTTATGTGCACACGCATATGCAAGTAAGATTCTAATTGACTCGAGCCTAGCTACCGGAGCAAAAGTTTCATCGTAGTCAATACCTTCTTGTTGATTATATCCTTGTGCTACTAGCCTAGCTTTGTTTCTAGACACAACACCATTTTCATCCATTTTGTTACGAAAGACCCATTTTGTTCCAATTATTGTTTGACTCCTAGGAGGAGGAACTAATGTCCAAACGTCGTTTCTAACAAATTGGTTTAATTCTTCTTGCATAGCAATTATCCATGACTCATCTTTTATGGCTTCGTTAATGTTTTTAGGTTCAATGGTTGACACGAAACAAAAGTCATTACTTTCATTTTGGGCTTTAGACCTTAATGTTCTCTCATTGATTTTTCCTATGACATTGTCTAATGGGTGGCTTTTAGACTCTTTGACATTAACGATTTGTTTGTTTGGTGATTCTTCTTCCTTGTCATTTTCTATGGTGACTTGGTTGTCCATAGCTTGACTTTCAACTAAGTCATCATCTACCAAAGGTGATGTCTTAGAGGGAGGTGGACTCTCGTCGAATGTTATGTTCAACGATTCCTCGACTCTTAGGGTTTCTTTATTCAAAACGATGTATGCTTTACTAGTTTGTGAATATCCAAGAAACACACCCTCATAAGACTTTGGGTCAAATTTGGTGAGATAATCCTTGGTGTTAAGAATGAAGCATTTACTCCCAAACACTCTAAAATATCCTAAAGTAGGCTTTCTTCCTTTATAAAGTTCATAAGGAGTTTTATTTAAGAAAGGTCTAATTAGGACTCGGTTTAAAATGTAGGTTGATGTGTCGACGGCATTACACCAAAACTTTTGTGGTATGTTTTGTTCGTTAAGCATTGTTCTACTCATCTCTTGCAATGTCCGGTTTTTACGTTCTACTACACCATTAGATTGAGGAGTACGTGGAGCCGAAAAGTTATGAGTTATGCCATTTTTATCACAAAAGTTACCGAATTGAAATTCATTATCAAATTCACGACCGTGATCCGTTCTAATAGACACAATATTAGACCCTAATTGATTTTGAATTTTCTTACTTAGAATCTCAAATTTATCAAAAGCTTCATTTTTACTTTTCAAAAATTTTGTCCAAGTATATCTCGAATAATCATCCACTATAACCAAAGTGTAGAAGTTACCCCCATAACTTTGTATAACGGATGGACCAAACAAATCCATATGTAAAAGTTCTAGACACCTAGATGTAGAGACCATGTTTTTAGCCTTATGGCTATTATGGACTTGTTTACCGACTTTGCAAGCATCACAAAAGTGTTGATCGAATTTCAACTTAGGTAGGTCTCGAACTAAGTCTTTGGAGGAGAGGTTTTGAATTAGTCTCATGTTAGCATGTCCTAAACGTCTATGCCATAAAGTTGAAGATTCATCTAATGAAGCAAGACAAAGTTTGTCTCTATATGTTTGATCTAACTTCATAACATACACATTGTTCTTAAGGAAACCTTTGGCTATGGTTATACCGTCTTTAAGTATTTTACTTCCGTTTTCACTAAAAAGGACGTTATACTTGTTACGGCAAAGTTGACTAATACTAAGAGGATTAAAGCCTAAGTTATACATTTTGGGCTTTAGACCTTAATGTTCTCTCATTGATTTTTCCTATAACATTGTCTAATGGGTGGCTTTTAGACTCTTTGACATTAACGATTTGTTTGTTTGGTGATTCTTCTTCCTTGTCATTTTCTATGGTGACTTGGTTGTCCATAGCTTGACTTTCAACTAAGTCATCATCTACCAAAGGTGATGTCTTAGAGGGAGGTGGACTCTCGTCGAATGTTATGTTCAACGATTCCTCGACTCTTAGGGTTTCTTTATTCAATACGATGTATGCTTTACTAGTTTGTGAATATCCAAGAAACACACCCTCATAAGACTTTGGGTCAAATTTGGTTAGATAATCCTTGGTGTTAAAAATGAAGCATTTACTCCCAAACACTCTAAAATATCCTAAAGTAGGCTTTCTTCCTTTATAAAGTTCATAAGGAGTTTTATTTAAGAAAGGTCTAATTAGGACTCGGTTTAAAATGTAGGTAGATGTGTCGACGACATTACACCAAAACTTTTGTGGTATGTTTTGTTCGTTAAGCATTGTTCTACTCATCTCTTGCAATGTTCGGTTTTTACGTTCTACTACACCATTAGATTGAGGAGTACGTGGAGCCGAAAAGTTATGAGTTATACCATTTTTATCACAAAAGTTACCGAATTGAAACTCATTATCAAATTCACGACCGTGATCCGTTCTAATAGACACAATATTAGACCCTAATTGATTTTGAATTTTCTTACTTAGAATCTCAAATTTATCAAAAGCTTCATTTTTACTTTTCAAAAATTTTGTCCAAGTATATCTCGAATAATCATCCACTATAACCAAAGTGTAGAAGTTACCCCCATAACTTTGTATAGCGGATGGACCAAACAAATCCATATGTAAAAGTTCTAGACACCTAGATGTAGAGACCATGTTTTTAGCCTTATGGCTATTATGGACTTGTTTACCGACTTTGCAAGCATCACAAAAGTGTTGATCGAATTTCAACTTAGGTAGGTCTCGAACTAAGTCTTTGGAGGAGAGGTTTTGAATTAGTCTCATGTTAGCATGTCCTAAACGTCTATGCCATAAAGTTGAAGATTCATCTAATGAAGCAAGACAAAGTTTGTCTCTAGATGTTTGATCTAACTTCATAACATACACATTGTTCTTAAGGACACCTTTGGCTATGGTTATACCGTCTTTAAGTATTTTACTTCCGTTTTCACTAAAAAGGACGTTATACTTGTTACGGCAAAGTTGACTAATACTAAGAAGATTAAAGCCTAAGTTATCTACATGAGCTACATCATCTATAGTAAGTGAGTCATGAGAGATCGTACCTTTTCCGATGATTTTGCTCTTAGCTTTACTACCAAACGTGACATTACCTCCATCACATTTTTGATATGTTGAGAAGAGGCTTTTATTACCCGTCATGTGCCTTGAACATCCGCTATCTTTGATCCATTCATCCGGTTCCAAAGATACTTTGAGGCACACCTATTTTATGAAAAACACTCAAACATTTGGTCCCCATTTTCTCATGGGTCCATTTTGGTTAAACATACCGTTAACTTGTCCAAAGTATGAAAATGGAGCATATGGGTTCCATGACATATAGTTTGGAATTTGGTAATGTCTAGGAGTGTTATGGTTCCAAATATGTTGGTAGTTTGGTTGTGGGTAGTAGTTACTCTTAGGAAAGGGGCGTTTGGGAAAAGGTGTTTTAGGTCTCGGTTGAACGGTTTTTGCTCTAAACTCATTGTTACCAAGTCCTACTCCCATTTTAACAGCAGGTTTAGTTTCACTCTTACGTGTGACTTTGACAAATTTTGAACGATTAGATGTTGAAACTAAATTTCTTGCAGCAGGTCTGGCGGAACCCTGAGCATCAACGGGCGGAACCTTCTTGAGGGTTCCGCCGGTTCCGCGCCCTGCCAAGAATGTTTTGGTTGTTTCTTGTGATTTCTTGTTTGATTTTACTTGACTTTTAGAGGTTTCTTCCTTCGTAAAACCTAGTCCCGTTTTATCAAATGGTGATTTTTGGATTTTCATTATCTCATCCGCACAAGAAATGCTTTTATCAAACTTTTTAAACTTTGTGGTTTGTTTGATTAGATCTTCTTGAGTAACTTTTAGCTTCTCAATTTCGAGTTTAAACTCCTCACAAGATTTACATGATGTGTTAACATCTTTACTCTTTTCTAACCTCTTAGCTTTTTCTTTTAATTCATAAACTTCATTTTCTAAAAACTCCTTTTTAGTTTTCAAAAATTTGTTCTTGTCTATGATTTTTAAGCTAAGTTCACAAAGTTTGTTATATTGGTTTTGTAAGGTGTCATCATCTATAGAGGAATAAGATGAGTCGGAAAGTACCTCATTTGAGTTATGAGCCATGAGCGCAATGTCGCCGTTCTTTGACTCATCATCGTCCTCTTCATAGTCACTCCAAGCACCGCTTACGAAGGCTTGTTGTGACTTGCTTTTGGGCGGTTTAGGACATTCTCCTATGAGATGACTTGTTTCACCACACCTAAAGCATTTTCTTTCAACCTTTCCTTTCTTATCATCACGGTCTTTCCGAAAGGTTTTCTTATCATCTTTAGGTTGCCTTACAAACTTTCCACGTCTCCGAAAGAACTTCTTGAAGTCTCTAACGGCCATGGCATATTCTTCATCGTCACTATCCGAGCTAGATTCATCATCATCACTTGATTGAACTCTAGCCTTCAAGGCGATGGACTTCACTTTTTCTTTGTTGCCTTTAACTATTTCGGAATCTTTTTCCATTATCATCTCATGAACTTTGAGGTTTCCAATTAGCTCATCAAGTGACATGCTTGAAAGATCCTTTGATTCTTCAATTGCCGTCACTTTTGCTCTCCACTTTGGATGGAGTGCTCTAAGAAATTTCCTGACAAAATTCTTGCTACAAAAAGATTCGTCAAGTGCTTTAAGTGAAGTAATAATAGTGTTAAACCTAGCAAATGCAATATCAATAGTCTCATTTTCGGGAATAACAAATTGTTCATATTGTTGAATTAAAAGATCAATTTTGTTATCCTTAACTTGTGAGTTTCCTTGATGAGTGACTATTAAAGATTGCCAAATGTCTTTGGCGGTTTTACACATAAAAATCCTTTCGTACTCTTTCTTTGGTAAAGCGTTATAAAGCATCATTTTAGCTTCATTATTTTTACAAATCAATTTCTTTTGATCTTCATCTTTAATGTTTGAAACTACATTATCACCATCAACAATGATAAACCACAAATCTATATCTTTAGATTTCACGTAAGTTTCAAATCGGTTTTTCCAATAAATAAAACCGTTTGCTTCAAAAAGTGGTGGTCTTTGCATAGATTGCCCTTCTTTGTAATTTTCAAAATCCATGGATCGTTTCAAGTTTTAAAACACAATATATTTTAAAATCTTGAGTAACGTAGCTCTTGATGCCAATTGTGGAAAACTAGAAGGGGGGTTGAATAGTTTACCTCTTTTTAGCGTTGATTATCTTTTAAAATCTTATTGAAACTTTCGTGTAAACAAAGATTTAGTTTTGAAGATATATCAAACACAATATAAATATATGCAAAGATAAAAATCAAACAATCAAACCACAACACGATAGTTTATCGTGGTTCGGCTACAAGGACCTCTTTTTTCCTTGCCCTACGTCCACGCCCCGAGTATCCAACTCGAGAGTTTCAAGCACTATCAACAAGCTCCTTTATCCGGCGGAGAAAACCTTATACGTCGCTTATACACGTTTTCCAACACTAAGCTAAATGTCGAGTTCTTTACGAAGGGTACAACCACTCCCGATAGTTCTTTCACAAGGGTACAACAACTCCATTTACACTTTGTATTTTAAGGCACAAATACTAACCGATCACAACTATAACACACAATGAATATGGAGTATAGACTTAAAGAAATCTACACAATGCTTTAGTTATCAAGACTTGCAACTTCTTGTTGAAAGTTTGAAACTAGAAATGAGTTAGTGAACTTCTTTGCTACAATAAGAAACTTCACAACAATGAAATGGTTAAGGGTTAGATGAATGATAATCTGAATGTGTGTGAAAAAATGATGAGAAGTGATAAAGGAAAAATGCTAGCAAATGGTTTGGTATTTATAGGCAAAGTTCTTTTTGTCCTGGAGTGAAATGTGAAATGTAGCAAAAGAATGATTATGCAAGACTTTAAACTAGAATTATGTTTTACCAAAAACTAAAGTTTAGACTTTGTCGTTAACAAAACTTAGCAAAGATCGTAAAATATAAATAACGTTTTTAGGCGATATTTGTATTAACACTTTGGTCTTTCTTTCATGCATCGCTTTTCATTTGCTTCCCAGTGCTTCCTTTTCTTTAATAAAGCCTTTGCTTTTTCTTCAAAATAACAAGCAATGGGATATGCAACTTCTCCCTTTTTATCTTTCCTTTTCTTACTGTCGACCTCATCATTTCTGGAACTATTTGTTGAAGGAACAACATTGTTAGCAAAAGCTGCATGAGATGATTCTGCCATTTCAAATTTATTTGTGTTTCTACTTAGTAGTATTTGTTTGGATGCTAAACTCATGAATCATAAGGGGTTAATATAGTGTGTGCGAAATGAATGCTATGAAGTTGAAAGGATGATTGTTTCAATTTTCAAAAAACCAAACCACAATCCCATACGATCTTGTAGGTTGTGTGAACCACCAACCTCCATTAGTTCATCCAACAAAGGGGAATCTTCCATTGGGAAGTGTGTGAGAAATTTGGCGGTTGGATGGGTTTATTGGTTAAAGCACAAAAGTTACTAGCGTCTCATAGAAGAGACGGTCAAGGGTTTTAATAATGACTTTGTTTTCACTGTTGGTCCCTCATTTTGTCTATGCTGCCGTTGTGATACTTAAACTCCCGCCAATTATTAAGTTGAGTGTTCACATTTGGTCCCTCAATTTGACAACAAAATACAAGGTTAATTATCATAGGGTATACAACCCATACATAAACATCAAACACTAGAAGAATTCCACTACGGCTGTGGAGGATGCTCGGTGGAGTTTCAACAGCTCCCTAGCCAACTCCCAATTCATCCTCACATTTTCAGAGTGATCATCACACAAATTGCTGAGCTTGATATAAAGTATCTTCAGCAAGGGGGAACAAGCAAGTACGAACTTTATTATTGTTAATTCATTCACTGATCTAGGAAAAGATCGAAACACCACACCCTCGACCTGCCCTGACCTCATTCTGTTGCTGCCTATATCTAATGAATAAATTTCCAAAGGTAGATCACTTTCCAATGAAGCCTGCAAATTGAGATACTATTGAGATGCACAACCATGGCAATTTAAGATACAGTAAAGTTGCATAGTTAAACAATGTATGAGTACACCGTTAGTCCCTCAAGTTGACTGTCGGGTTTAGCTTTGGTTAGCTAATAGTTAAATCGTGATTAGACTATTATGCCCCTCAAACTAGAACAGAAAACGTGCGTTGACCCAGCCCAAACGGGTCAACGGACGCAATCGGACTCAAAAACCACACTTTGGGACGCATGGCGATGTTTTCCATACTTAGGATACATTGCGATGTTTTCTGGAAAGTTTAGGGACCAACGGTGTATTTTTGTCATAATTGTTTTTTCTTGGTATCATGNTTTTTTTTTTTTTTTTTTTTTTTTTTTTTAACCATGATTTCCGACCTTTTTGGCCGACTATGTAAGAAAGGAAAAAGACCACACAAAAGTTTATGTATACAATATCGCCCCTTAAAAGTATAAAGCTCTTGATATGAAATCACAAATGATATTTCTTTGTTAGGCTAGATGGCAAGGAGGTGATTCACTCACCTTACACCTCAGCGCCACTTCAGCTTTCTCTTTCCTCTCACTTCTCTTCACCCCACTCACCTTTTTGTGGGCAAGGATACGTTTAGCTTCACCTTTCATTAAAATACTCACTTTATACAAATATACCCCACTAAATATCCAATACACACTCACACACAAAATAAAAAATAATAAAACTTGAAAAAAGGACGGATACACTTGCAAGGTGATCAGTTCACCACAAGTCTTCTTTGTATCTGTGTGTCGCGCGTGAACCGAGGTACAAGGCAAGGGGATAGCGCGTGAAATGGGCATGCAAGGTGAAGGCTTCACCTCCCTTGCCGAGTAGCCTTACTACACGTATGTAAAAATAGTAACACAATTCTCTGCTTCAACTTTTTAGCACTGGAATATATAGTTCTGTTTCTTGGATGTTTGTTAAAATTTATGGGTGGCTAGTGGCTACTATATCTTGTGATTATTATTTAAAATAATTTTGAAGTTCAAATCACGTTAGTTGCAAACAATCGTTAAATAGTTATGCTAACCTTCACGAACATAAGACTTTCCAAAAGGAATATTTAAAAGTTATTTCTTTCATCTTATTAATAGTCGACGTTTCTTTTTCAGGATGTCACTGTTTAATTGTGTACGACTAAAAATATATAGGGAAGTTTGATCGAGTTTATCATATTACATTTACTTGAAATTAATTATTACTACAAACTTTAGAGAAGACATTAATTAATTTGTTATAGGTAAAACTGTCGTTCTACTAAAAAGTTAGAAAGAAAAAACATTAATAATTATATTTTTGGGCAAATGACAAAGAAATGCATTGAATTTGACACTTTTTGTGATTGTGTGTAGCTAACTATTTTTTTTCTTATTGTGTGTACTGAACTTTCAAATTTTGATCATTGTGTGTATTTGTGACAAAAAAAATGCATCGAATTTGACACACAATGAACGAAATTTGAAAGTTCAGTACACACAATAAGAAAAAAATAGTTGGCTACACACAATCACAAAAAATTTCAAGTTCGATGCATTTTTTTGTCATTTGCCATATATTTTTCTTAAACTGTGTGTTTTTTATCACGCAAAATTACTATATATATTAATACACCGTTTAATCCGACGTCGTTTGACGTTAAAAAAAAAAAAAAAAAAAAAAAAAAAAAANGCTAGCCCATTCTGTACTGAGCTCGTTTGTTATTTTAGGATGGAAGGGTTGTAGGGGCAGGGCTGGTCTTTTCTTGGGCTAGCTTACCTAGTTACTCGGCCCACACCTTTCGAGCCTGTGATTTTGTGCTTGGAGCTAGTTTCTCCCTTTTAAAATACATATATGTACGTGATTGATATGTTGGCTGTAAGCACATTTGCATAATTGACTGCATAAGTGTAGCTTTGCACTTCCTTAACTTACCTACAATCTAATTGCCATATCTAATTATATGTTTAAAGATACATGACTTAGATCCTTTTATTTGGACACATTTGAATGGTCTACTTCCTCTCAAACAAATTAATGATTGACAAATTTGTGTGGACAAATAAATGGGCACAAGTATAAAGAAAAAAAGTAACAAAAACTTACGATTTTCAGTGGTTTTCACCGATTGATGGATTAACTAAATAATTAGAAATACTATGCATCGGGACCGTATGCATTTTGAAAAATTCAGTGTTTTTTACGAAAACTAACCATACGGAAAAAAAAAATCTAGCGAGGTTCTGTGACACTGCGAGACCACCTAGTTATGTCACCGCTTATTCTAGTCTATTTACTTTTGCATTGAACTATTTCAATCTTAAGTTAACGGTAACACTATTTATCTTGATTAGTCATATACAATTGTTCATATTAAAACTTTTGTTCATCTGGGTATTAGCTTTTTTACATCTGCATTTTAATCATAATTCTATACAATGTTATACTACATTTTTAGTTCTTACACCAACAGATTGTCCATTTTTGTTAGCAAAACTAATGATAGCAATAAGCATTAGCATTGTAAGCGGTAAATCTTTAGTGTTCTCATATTTTCTCAAAATATAAGCTTTTAATGAATGATGTATGATGTTGTTTGAGTTGTTTTGAAATAATATGCAAACATCCAACTTTATTGGGTATATATGTATCGCCTATATATTTAAGGGTGCGTTTGGTATGGGTATATGGGAATGGGGCTATGGGTTTTATAGTGATTAAAAGTGTTTGTTTAGTGGGGTCAGGAACAAAATGAGTATATCATAGCCATAAACTCATTACCTACCAATTTGGTGTCTATGAAATCTATTCTGTGGGCCCCTCTCTTTTTCATTACAAAATTCAAATATTTATACACTTTTTCATACCATATTTTGTCATCTAAACATAAACAATCGTAATCATACATTTTTTTATATCAATTATCATTCTACCCCATACCAAATCCGATACTCATTGTTATTCCTAGCAACAAACCAAACGGCCCCTAAATGCGTGTTTGAGTAGCATCGAAGCAAAATCCAAAAAACTACACACTTTTGCCAAGTAAGCTTTATATTTAAACACTAAACACTAATAGTTTGTTAATGCTTACCAAAAAAACTCTTTTAATTTCTGTCTCAAAATAAGTGTTCAGTATTAAAAAGCATAAATTTTGTGGAAAAGTATATAAAGATCGATAAAACAACTTGATCAGTCAATCACTTCAAATGTGATTACTGGTTTTGAGTTCATACAAATTACAAAGAAAGAATGAAAGAAACAATCACAACAACTTCTCAACTTAGAGAGATGAAAATACAGAGAGATAAACGATGCAACAACTGAGAAACCCTAATCTATAAAGCTCCTTATATAGCCCTCTTTATTATACTTTCAACCTTCAACTCTTTAAGTCCTTGAAGTATAACTTGTTATCACTTTTAGTACCTGCATATACAAAACAACACAATATGATAACATCACTTTCACTTTTTTTTTCCAAATATTAATATCTTTCAAACCGTTAATCGTTAAACAAAAAAAATATACCGTTACAACGAGCATTTAATTATCTTTTTATAGATAGGCACTTTGATATACTTTCGTGTTTTCACGTTTTTTTCCGTTACTGAAATTTTTATGAAAAAATCATATGTGATTTATCACATGTGATATTACATATCATATGTGATTTGATACTAATATCACATGTGATATTACATATCATATATGATATATCACATGTGATTTTTTTCATGCAAATTTCAGTAACGAAAAAAACGTGAAAAAAACGTTTTTTTTTCTTTTTTTTTTTGTCGAAAGTATATCAAAGTGTCCGTCTATAAAAAGATAATTAAATGCTCGTCGCGATGGCGTAATTATTTTCGCTTAATCATTAACGGTTTAAGAGATATTTAAATTATAAAAAATAAGTGAAATATTAAAATACTTTTAATCTCAACCATTGATTTCTTTTTAGATGAAAGGTGGAGATGAGTCCCTTGATATGTAAGAAAAGTTTGGTATGTAAAATAACTCCTAAAAAAATATTTACACAATGACATTTCTTCTAACTTGTGGTATTCTCTCTTACTTTTAAGTTCTCTTTCTTATACACATCCACAAATAAACTTTCCATGTAATATGTGGATATCTTTATGTAAAATGTTTTTGGTTCTAGCATTAATCTTCTTAATATAGTCATCCATGAAGCACGCGTACTTGGCCAATTTTTTGGACAACTCGATCGTCTGGCCGACCGAGTCTGGAATTATGTTTGTGTGGGTGTGTGATTTTATTTTTTGTAAGATATATTTGTGTTTGAATGTGGGTACTTTTAGCCTTTTAGGTAGTGAAGTTAATTATAAAAAGAGAAACATAATGTGATGCTAAGATGACAGTGGTGAAGTTGGTTGTGGGGTGTTCTTATTAGACATGGTCACACTATCACCACTTCCACGTCAGCGCCCACATCACCATTGAACACACAATTACTATCACAACTTTTCCTTTTTATGGTCACCACCAAACCAAAAACATAAAAAATACTTAATTTATATAAAAACATAACCTACAATATATACCCCACATAAAAAAAAAAAAAAAAAAAAAAAAAAAAAAAAAAAAAAAAAAAAAAAAAAATATAATGCAGTCGTAGGTGAATGGTGATCACGCGATATGGGTCCGGAGGCCCTCCTCTTCTGAATGGTGGCGCTGAAATAGAGGTGTTAAGGGTGACTGATCAACCTTCCATAAATACTAGCCTTACGAGTACGCCTTA
>LBNU01038144.1:18070-33282 GCA_014162995.1 Artemisia annua | reverse complement strand
TTTGGGCCTGCTAAATATATAATAAGTATTAGTCTAAATGTCTAATATAGTAGTATAAATGTATATGAAATATGATAATATAACATAAATGATAAATCTATAAATATTTTTTTGCCGCCTTAGTCACGCCTTAAAGAACGCCATGGCTCGTAAGGCATGAGGCGGGTCATGCCGCTACGCCACGCCTCACGCCATTTATAACCTTGGTATTTATAAAAGTTTACCCACCTATTTGTATTTTTATGTTATAATTTAGCTTATTCTGGTTAACCCGTACCCGAATAAACCAGTGTCGTCTCTAAGTTTATGGAGGCTCTGTGTAAAATTCAATCTAATAACAAAAACAGGGCCTTAAATAGAAAGTAAAAAAATTTCTAAAGATAAAATGAGAAATCATCATTTTCAAAGTGATTCGGCTAGCATTTTCAATGCAACTTCTTAAAACAAATACTTGTAGTCACTTTTATAGAATATATATACTTATCATATAAAAATTTAGGGTGCGCTTGGTTCAAACTCGAAAAAGGGAAAGGCAATGATAATAGTGGGGAAAGAGAAAGGGAAAGAAAAGCATTCTCCCCAATTTATTGAGTAATGGCCATGGGTCATTGCATTATACTATACCAAGCATCTTTTTTCATTATCTTTCCCTTTCCTCACCCCTTATAATTTGAGACTCCTATAATTTGAAAGTCCTACCAAGCATGCTCTGAGACTCCTATAACTTGAAAGTCTTGTGCGACAGCAAACCTCGCACACCCTCATATACAGCTCTGGAATAAACTGAACCTGAATAACTTGTACCCAAATAACCCGCATTTTATTAGGGCCGGGTACAAGTAATGTTTTTTTTTTTTCCCCCTCAAACCCGATTAACCCGACCCAAATAAGGCTTATTCCGGTCGGGTTTACACGAATAACAGCCTTAATTGTGTGTGTCTGATTACTAGTATTTTTTAGTTCAAGTAACAAGTCATTTTGAAGTGTTATTTGTATGCTGATCAATGTAGTAAAGGGTGTACTCTTTGTTTTCAGCCCTACGATTGTATACGAAAAAGAAGTCACCAGTGAACATGTGTGGTAAATTATAGAGGTGGCAATTCTCGACACGACACGATAAACGACACGAACCCGACACGAAGTTAAATAGGTTTGGGTTGAGGATAAATAGGTTTGGGTCAAAAACAGGTCAGCCCGTCTAACCCGTTTAATAAATGGGTCGTGTTTGGGTTGAGTAAATATTAAACAGGTTAACCCGTGAACCCGTTTAAGTATATATGACTCTAAAAATAAAATATATAACATGCCTTTTTATGTTGGATGTGGAATAAATGTATTGTGTTATGTACTTAATACAATTAAATTACGATTATACTTCATATAACATAGAAATTGACGCTTATAACTGAGAAAACTATTGTATAGTTAGTTTTCGTTTGTTATTTTTATCATATTTTAAATCCTTATATCATTTTTGCATTTAAACTATTTAAATCAACAAATGACCAACCTTATTCACTATCTGACCTATTTATTTAAACAGGTTAAACGGGTCAAAAATGGGTTACACGTGTTATGCAGGTGTGGGTTAGGGTTGAGTTTCTTGACACGATTAATAAATGGGTTGTGTTTGGGTGGAGGTTATACTAACCCGCCAACACGCGAACCCGAATAGGTTAACACGAACACGATTCGATTGCCACCCCTAGTAAATTAGATACTCAAAGATGAAATGACACAAAATTATAAATTGTAGTGGGACATGCGACTCCTACACCACATCTACAATTCATTCATATCTTCCCATCCCCACCTCAGAAGAAAAGTTGGAGAGATTAACACGGACTCTCTCTTAATTAGAAGATCTGATAAAACTTCACTCTCTTTTATAAGAGGCTAATTAAAATTTTATATTTAACTATCTAATTTAGTAAACACCGTCTTACCTTAGACCACTCATAATAATACTCATTTGCACACGTGTTGGTCCACACCCACTTCACACATCTTTCTTACTATAAAAAATGCTAGAACCATAAAAGATATGATTTAAGAGGACTAAACTTTTTTTAAATACTAAGGGATTAATCTTCACTCTCCATCTTTATTTGATCTAATGGATGAGATTAGTCACAACGATTTAAAAAACTCACTTTCATCTTTTTTTTTTCAAATATTAATATCTTTCAAATTATATCAAAAATGTACCATTATATGAAAATGAAACACAATTAAATTTGTTGTGATATTCCTATTGTTTGTCGTTAATCGTTAAACGAAAAAAAAATATACCGTTACAACGAGCATTTAATTATCTTTCTATAGATAGGCACTTTGATATACTTTCGTGTTTTCACGTTTTTTTCCATTACTGAAATTTTTATGAAAAAATCATATGTGATTTATCACATGTGATATTACATATCATATGTGATTTGACACTAATATCACATGTGATATTACATATCATATATGATATATCACATGTGATTTTTTTCATGCAAATTTCAGTAACGAAAAAAAACTGAAAAAACCTTTTTTTTTTTTTTTTTTTTTTTTCAAAAGTATATCAAAGTGCCCGTCTAATAAAAAGATAATTAAATGCTCGTCGCGATGGCGTAATTATTTTCGCTTAATCATTAACGGTTTAAGAGATATTTAAATTATAAAAAATAAGTGAAATATTAAAATACTTTTAATCTCAACCATTGATTTCTTTTTAGATGAAAGGTGGAGATGAGTCCCTTGATATGTAAGAAAAGTTTGGTATGTAAAATAACTCTCCTAAAAAAATATTCACACAATGACATTTCTTCTAACTTGTGGTTTCTCTCTTACTTTTAAGTTCTCTTTCTTATACACATCCACAAATAAACTTTCCATGTAATATGTGGATATCTTTCTGTAAAATGTTTTTGGTTCTAGCATTAATCTTCTTAACATAGTCATCCATGAAGCACGCGTACTTGGCCAATTTTTGGACAACTTGATCGTCTGGCCGACCGAGTCTGGAATTATGTTTGTGTGGGTGTGTGATTTTATTTTTTGTAAGATATATTTGTGTTTGAATGTGGGTACTTTTAGCCTTTTAGGTAGTGAAGTTAATTATAAAAAGAGAAACATAATGTGATGCTGAGTGGTGAAGTTGGTTGTGGCCTTGTGGGGTGTTCTTATTAGACATGGTCACACTATCACCACTTCCACGTCAGCGCCACATCACCATTGAACACACAATTACTATCACAACTTTTCTCTTTTATGGTCACCACCAAACCAAAAACATAAAAAATACTTAATTTATATAAAAACATACCCTACAATATATACCTCACATAANTGACTTTTGAAGTCTTCCTTTTACAACTTTGACCATAACTATTTTCTTATGTGTTATATAATACTTGATGCAAATTATATGAATGGATTGTATTTTAAATGTTTTTCATTGGGTATAATTTTTATCAAGTATTATATAACATAAAACAAAAAAATTTAAGGTCAAAGTTGACAAAGAAAGACTTAAAAAGTCAAAAGTGGACAAATAAATTGGGACGGAGGGAGTAGTAAGTAAGTGATGGTGATCACCGATATGTGCGGAGGCCTCTCTTTTATGATGGTGGCGCCTGATAGAGGTGTTAAGGGTGATGGATCACCTTCCATAAATACTAGCCTTACGAGTAGCCTTAGACCATAAATAATGGAGCGGAGTATTGGCTGTCGACGAATTCGTCTATCAAGCAATCTATCCTTAGCTTTTAGGCCCGTTAAATAAGGGTGGTGTAGTGTGACCGGAGTGGTTGTACCGCAGCATGAGGAATGTCCACGTCTTGTCGCAAGGCTCATTTTGAGTTGTGGGTCATAGGGCAGGCCGTTTTTTCTGATGCATAACGCACTATGCATTTTTCTTTCGCTGTGGACTAACTTTTAGGATGTTTTGGACACAAATTTGATCGAAACATTTTTCGTTGTTTGTGTGTAAGTGTAATATAAGGGTGTTTTAATATTAGTTTTGTGAAATGAATAAATATTGACGTGGAGCTGATCTAGTAGGTAGTCAGTTTACTCAACACTAAATCTAGTCTTACAATCAAGAAGAGAGCTTAACTCACATATTAAGAGACATGATTAATATGCATCTCACATCTTCACCCGCTGTCAAGCTATCAAAAGTATTGAAAGTGATTCTCCGATTATGGATATGTAGTTTGTGTCCTATGGGTTTGGTGTCCGGGTATTTGCATTTCAAGTCCAATTTCGTCATATGAATCTGCCTTTGGTGCAAACTGACACTAAGTGGTGGACATTGTGTACGAGAGTTTCAACCTTATTCGATTCGAGTTAACCCGCATAACCTGCAGAAGAGATTTTTACATTGTTTTTCCATATCTTTGTTTGGTATTTTACAGTGTTCTAAAAGGCGCGCCAGGGCGCCACCAAGGCGCGAGTCGTGGACTCGCCGCCACGAAATGAACGCCTCGTGGCCACGAAATGAACCATGACGACTGCTCTAGGCGTGGTGTGAAAAAAGGCGAGAAAAGGCNGGTGAATATATAATAATTATTAGTCTAAATGTCTAATATAGTAGTATAAATGTATATGAAATATGATAATATAACATAAATGATAAATCTATAAATATTTTTTTTGCCGCCTTAGTCACGCCTTAAAGAACGCCATGGCTCGTAAGGCATGAGGCGGGTCATGCCGCTACGCCACGCCTCACGCCATTTATAACCTTGGTATTTTATAAAAGTTTACCCACCTATTTGTATTTTTATGTTATAATTTAGCTTATTCTGGTTAACCCGTACCCGAATAAACCAGTGTCGTCTCTAAGTTTATGGAGGCTCTGTGTAAAATTCAATTTAATAACAAAAACAGGGCCTTAAATAGAAAGTAAAAAAATTTCTAAAGATAAAATGAGAAATCATCGTTTTCAAAGTGATTCGGCTAGCATTTTCAATGCAACTTTTTAAAACAAATACTTGTAGTCACTTTTATAGAATATATATACTTATCATATAAAAATTTAGGGTGCGCTTGGTTCAAACTCGAGAAAGGGAAAGGCAATGATAATAGTGGGGAAAGGAAAGGGAAAGAAAAGCATTCTCCCCGATTTATTAAGTAATGGCCATGAGTCATTGCATTATACTATACCAAGCATCTTTTTTCATTATTTTTCCCTTTCCTCACCCCTTATAATTTGAGACTCCTATAATTTGAAAGTCCTACCAAGCATCATTATACTATACCAAGCATCTTTTTTCATTATTTTTCCCTTTCCTCACCCCTTATAATTTGAGACTCCTATAATTTGAAAGTCCTACCAAGCATGCTCTGAGACTCCTATAATTTGAAAGTCTTGTGCGACATCACACCTCGCACACCCTCATATACGGCTCTGGAATAAACTGAACCTGAATAACTTGTACCCAAATAACCCGCATTTTATTAGGGCCGGGTACATGTTTTTTTTTTTTTTTTCCTCCAACCCGATTAACCCGACCCAAATAAGGCTTATTCTGGTCGGGTTTACACGAATAACAGCCTTAATTGTGTGTGTCTGATTACTAGTATTTTTTAGTTCAAGTAACAAGTCATTTTGAAGTGTTATTTGTATGCTGATCAATGTAGTAAAGGGAACGGGCACGAATAAACTCGTGTACTCTTTGTTTTCAGCCCTACGATTGTATACGAAAAAGAAGTCACAGTTAACATGTGTTAGATACTCAAAGATGAAATGACAAAATTATAAATTGTAGTGGGACATGCGACTCCTACACCACATCTACAATTCATTCATATCTTCCCATCCCCGCCTCAAATTTTAACAGAGAAATGATACATGGACCTAAAGATAGACCTAATTGTGGACCTAAAAACATGTGGCATGATCCTGATGGCTGTAGACTGGGACCCACTTATTTAACAACCCAGCAGGATCATGCCACATGTGTTTAAGTCCACTTTTAGGTCTATTTTTAGGCCTATGTATCATTTCTCATTTTATAACCAAGAATATGAAAACATACCAACAAATATTATAAGCTGTACCTAATAACATTAAAAAAAGAAAGATAAAAGTAAAAGGTGTAATTCCACTTTCATTGCAATTGCAAAGCTAATATCCTTCACTGGAATAAATAAAGATACCTAACTTAAAAAGCAATACCAAAAGTAAATAACCTTTCAATCAGCAGTCTTTGGTCCGGCTCAATGTTGGTGTCCCTCAATCCTTCATCATAGCTCAAATGCCCTTTCTTGACCTGCTTTCCTAATTAAATCAAGCAAGACAAAACATGATCTACCAAAAAGAATCAGAAAGTTTAGAGTAATTTTATTTTGCTCACGGAATACCTTTTATCTCAGTGACATTTTCAAGAACTTATTAAAATTTCACTCATAGATCCAGAAGACTTAAAACCACAGGATAACTTCCCGCTGTCATGCAGATACCGCGATATTTACACCAACAAACAAGCTAAGGATCTCGTTTCCTATGTTAACATAAAAGAGTAGCCATCAGATAAAATATAAACGAACCATGGATCATCAGTCTTTTAACATACAAGAACAATTCACATGAGATCACTCCAGTCCTACTGTTATATCACACGTCTGCCAAAATATATCTAATATTTATTATCAGACCAATATAAAAGCCAGGTCTCGACTCCTCCATATCAAACCAAACAAATAACGATCATCAAAGTGATCATAATATCAGTCAAGTATTAAGCTATCAGACCTTCAATATAAACAGGGTCCCCTTCCATATAACCAAACAAATATGATCATCAATATCATCAATATTCAGTTATATTTGCAGCACGAATATGATCATCAATGTTCATGGATTTCAAACCTCTTTAATGACCAACAACAGCACAACAAGGTAACATACCGAACAAGAAACATAAAACTTTTATTCAACTTAAACCATCAACCTTTACTTACATACCAATTACCATAAACACAAACAAACTATTACCACAACTGTATTACATTCCAATACAGTTAAAACACATCCCTAATTACCTGAAACCACATAAACACAACTTAAATTAAATAAAATAAAAACTACCCTTAATCTCCTAATCCACATAAACCAAACAATCTTGTCGACCAAATTCGACTTTTCCCACTCGAAAAAATATAGGAGGGAAACACATCGAATTCGATACAAACAACATAGTTTCTTTATCAAACTGAACCATAATAGTAGTAAAGACTAAGCAAGGCTTAAACCGAGCATTCTTCGAAGATCACTACTAGCATCTTCTTTCACAAAACTTTTCGTAAAAAAACCGGGCAAAGGAACCGAACTCGGGGGAGGCGAATCCACAAAAGCAGAACCCGCAAAGAAAAACTCCGCCATGTTGCTTTTCTTTGGTACCATTTCCGGGTCGGGTCCTAAACGATCCGTTGACGAAAGTGCAAAATCGTCAAGTTTTAATTCGTCTATTGTACTGTTTAAATTATTAGGGTTAGGGTTAGGTTTTGGTGAAACTTTCTTCTCCTTTTCCGGCTTCTTTTTCGCCGGCGTAACTTTCCGGCTTGCTTTCCGATCAACAGCCGGCGTGGTTGCTGCCGTTGTGGTTGAAACTTTCCGGTGATTGTTATCTTTTAGAACGGTCGCCGATTCATCTAACGGCTCACCACGTTTCAAGATCTTGACTTGACCCATAACAAGATTCTTCGCCGTTGACATGGGTGGATCTGAAACCACGCTCGCTGTAGATTTGTGTCTTCTTACACCGGTTGGTGGGCTTTTTTTGCGGTTGTCAGATCTGGTGAAATTAGGGTTAGGGTTTGTACGGCGTGATGATTTGACGGGTGTTGAGAATAAATTATTGTTGTTGTTGTGGTCCTTGAGGACATCGTGAGGGTGAAGAACTGCAACACCACCCATTGATTTTGGTGTTTTAATTTACAGGTGAATTGATATTGATATTTTTGGGGGAGATTGATTTTGACCTAATTAGGGTTAGGTTAGGCAAGAAGAAAGAGGGGAGGATTAGATATGTGTGAAGAAGGGTAGATGGGGTGATGCAAGGATATATAGGGTAAAGATTGGGTCGGTGTGAAGAGACGTAATTACCCTTGTGACGTGAATGTTACTTTTTACTTTTTGTTTAGATTGGGCTTCACATTTGAAATGGTCCACAAATTCAATTTGTTTCGTAACAGTGAAGTTTATATTACTACGTTTTCGAAACCGACTTTGGTTTGATAGAAAAACGTACTAAACTGATTTAAAAAACGAATGGAACATGTTGTTGCCGATCCGAGCCAAATTAAATATTTATAAAAACATTATTATTGTAAATATTTACATACACAGAACAAATATTAAAACCTTTTCGTTAGGTATAAATATAACTTTTTTAAACTTTTAAATGTTTTTCTTGATTTACCATATGTAATTAATATAAAAAATATATAATTCAAGTTTTTCGAGCCAACCGAAACCGCACGGAATTCAAACACAATTTCAGTTCGGTTTGATACAATTTAAATTTGGATGCGCCGGTTTTCAGTTATGCTTTAAAATAGAATCAAACTGAACTGAATAATCAAAAAACTGAACCCATTAACACCCCTAGCTAAACTAAGTGACCAATTCTACTAGCCGGGCCAATCTGTGAATTAAAGCATACGTCGATCATTATGCTATTTTGTATGGTTTTGTACTCTTGATAAATTTAATGGTATGTTTTTTTATACACGGTTTCAATTTTGTGGTGATTAAAAGACCATGACGATATATTTGAATTTTTAATATCTCCATTTCTATGCAAGTCTTTATGTAAATCTAAATACAAAATATCACTACTTACAAATAAATATATCAGAAAATTGTGTGTGATATCTAAGTTAATTTCAATTTATGTGTAAATTTTGTGCGATCACGAAACTTATAGCAAACTATTTTTATGTGATCAAAAGATGTCGTTAACAATGGTCATCGCTATTGTTTGCGTCGTGGAGCATATAAAAAAAAAGTATGTTAAAAGTTGTATGAATACTTGATTGAAGAATACTCGAATGAACTAATTTGTTCACGTAACATCTTCAAATTAGAAAGGCTGAAAATAAAACTTAAAAAAGACTATACGGTGAACATTGTATAAGGATTTTTTATTTTTTTGTTATTTTCTATATTTTTTTATTTAAAAAAAAAAAGAAAAAAAAAAGGATGATAGGATGTCATTTAAAATAGTGCATTTGAAATTTTGAATGATAAAAAGATAAAGTAGCACAACTATGAAGCCATCAGGCCTTGACTCAATATGGGCTAGATTTTAACATTTCCAGGCTCCAGCTTTGGAAAAACATCGGATTGAAACAATTGACAAACTAATACAAATTATATAAACGACCAAATAAGAATCTATGATAACTACTAGTAGCGAGGTTATTGAGTTGTGTAAACACAACACACCAAGAGTAATTTGTTGTCGTAGCTATGATGAAACCATTTTGTTTGCGCATTTTTTCTCATTACAGAAAGTGGAAACACAATCGTTTATCACAAATATCAATTTTCACAACACTTTATATATGTATGCAAGAAAGAAAAAGATAACAGAAAGCATTTTTGTTTTACCTTTTATATAATAAAACAAAACACCTAGTGGGTACTTTCGTATTTCGGAAAAAAAAATATTTCCTTATTAGTTAATATTTTAATTATTATTTTTTAATGTAAAATTTTAAAAATTTGTTTTCTTGATATACTACACAAGTAGAAGATAAATACAAAAAATATAGATAAGATGCAACTAACAACAAGATTAAAATTTTTAAATGATTATCTTTAATAATAAATAAATATAATTAAAAATCATAAATCAAACAAAACAAAGATTAAATTATTTGTTTTTTAAAAAATAAAAATATATCATTAAAAAAAATTTTAAAAAAACCCGCGCGTGCGCGGGTATTATAACTAGTAGTTATCTACATAACTTGTTTAAAAGTTACTCCCTCCGTCTCAAAATTTATTGTCCCCTATTGACTTTTTCGGTCTTTACTTTTCAACTTTGACCTTAAGTATTTTTGTTTATATTACATTATACTTAGATACAAAATATATGAACAGATTGAGTTTAAAATGTATTTTCATTTGGTATAATTTTTATCAAAAATTGTATACCACAAACAAAAATATTTATAGTCAAAGTTGAGAAAGAAAGACCGAAAAAGTCAATAGGGGACAATAAATTTGAGACGGAGGGAGTACAATTTATCATGAAAGAACTACAATAGAATAAATTGTTACAAACTTATCTAAGAGAAAAAGTGTTTCGTGATAATTTATTTTTTTATTCATCAATAAGAGAGCTCAATTTTAAAATCGAGTTTTTTTATTGGTCAATAAAAGTCAAAATTTGTTTCTGTTTAGTTAAACTCATATAAATTTTCTCCAGCAAAATAAGTATATATAAAAGCACAAGTGTCGATTTTGTAAAAGAAAAAACTAAAAAAAAAAAAAAATGTTCATCAATAAATTGTAGTTACATTTTAAATAAAGTATATGAAGTAAAGTGTAAACTTATCAGTTATCATGTTTTTTAATAACTTAAAAAGTAAACAAATACTTCTTTAGACTTTATAGCCTGACGTCGTATGAAGATTAATGACTCAAGCCCACTAATCACACGCCGGAATTAGGCCCAATACTATGAACAAACATCCCCAGGCCACAGATGGCTTAGGAAGTCTTCTCGGGTTGTGTTTATAGCATGTAGAGACAACTGTATCTGAATTGTCACCAAACGGTTATGAACAGTACATGACGTGTGATAGTATGAGACACACGATGGGGTAGGCACGACCATGTACAAACCGTATCAAGCCAACATTTCGTTGTTCTTTCTGATGATTCACTCATATCATTGGCATGGGCACTGTCCTTATGTTCATCGGAGTAATTATTCATGGTGGGATCTTCGCTACTCGTAGTGCCATGAAGGCTGTTCCAGATGTTCATTTTTGTCTTCTCATCAACCTTACCATACACTATTTTTAACCAATCATTAAAGGATATTGTTCCATCCCATACGAAATTTATTCTATCCCCATCGTTGGTAGATGTCCAGAGTTGCTTTTTACCTTGCTTCCTTACATTACCGCCACCATCACAGGTTTCGGAATTTGGATCACACGAACCCCACAAGTCGTACCATTCTCCATTGTCAACTGGTATGGCTTCGCACCAATGTCTTCTCTTCTTGGCTTTAATTGGGATATCGTCAGCCTTCTGATGATGTTGCGCAGGGATTTCTCTGGTATCACCCATCTTCATGTTGTCAGGTTGATGCTTTTGAAGAAGGTCATAATGTATCTCATTTTGTTCTCTACTTTCCGCGTCATTATCCTGCAAAACTTTACATGACAAATTATTCGTATTTCTATAAGGATGTTCATGAACTTTGTCATTAGAGGAATGTTCATTTTGTTCATAAATATCCTTTTTGATAACACAAACAGTCTTAATAGGATAGCATTTTCCTCCTTCGTCCATTTTAAAAATAAGTTCGCTATCTTCAATTTTCAAAGAAATGCGTTTATTGAAAACGTCAATTATAGCGCAAGCAGTAGCGAGGAGGGGTCTTCCTAGAATCAAAGGAGTTTCTAGGTCCTCTTCCATGTCAAGAATAACAAAATCTACTAGAAAGGTAAATTTGTCAATTCTAACTAATATATTTTCTAAAATTCCTTTACGGATGCTCACGGTTCCGTCTGCCATTTCTATGGTCATAGAAATAGGTTTAATATGGCCTAAATCTAGTATTTTACAAATAGAAAAAGGCATTATGCTAATACTTGTCCCTAAATCAGCTAAAGCATTCTTAACACAAATATTATTAATTGAGCAAGGAAGAAGAAAACTTCCTGGGTCTTTTTCTTTCTGAGGTAAGTGATTTTGGACAACAGCCGAACAACACTCGCTGAGTTTGATTTCCTCCCCCACTGCAGTGGGTTCAGCAGAATTGGTTTGATTCACCGGAGATGGTGGTTCTGAGACGATTGGGAAGTCAATTTTATCATAGTCATCCTCGTCTTCATCTTCTTCCTGTTCATACGGGTTAGCAAAATATTTAATCTCTTCATCAGAATACCTGAATGGGGTATAAAGTGATTGTCCATTATTGGAGAAAATGGCCTTGCATAATCCTTTATTCCTCATTGGTTGTTGCTCCTGAACAATGCTTGTCATGGAGCTTGTTTTTGTTCCGAGATCTTGGCGGGGTTCGTTCTGAGCTCTCAACCCATCCCTCATTCTTTCGTGAAAATCCTTTAACCATTTTTCTCTCTCTTTGTGTCTTGTGGAGGACTCCTCCAGATATTTATATATAGATTCTTCTATGGTTGTCTTCTTCTCTCTGTATTGTTCAGGTGGTCCGACACAATACCCATTATCAGTGTTTCCATAAAAAGGTCTTCTGCTTCCGTACTTGACTTCTTCGATCTTACTCTCTTCCCCATTTAACGGGCAATCCTTGGCAAGGTGAGTTCCTTCACAAATTTCACACCCAACTTGGATAGCACGCATGCTTTCCTTCAGTTTCTTCATTTCCCTGCCAAGATTCTCAAGTTTATTTGTTAGGGCGTTTATGCCTTCCAAACCTCCACCTGTACTCCTAGTGCTTCCTCCATCGTGCCACTTCTGAGAGTGGTCGGCCATGTCTTGAGTAACATCAAGGGCTTGAGTAGGTGTCATTCCCGGGATAGGTCCTTGGGAATCGATCATTTGCCTTTTTGCAATATTAATACCCTTGTAGAAGATGTTCACCTTCTGCTGGCTGTTCAAGTCATGTGTTGGGCACCTGTATAAGAGGTCATTGTAACTATCCCATGCTTGGTACAATGTTTCGTCCCCATTTTGTCTGAAATTATAAATATCCTCCAATTGTTTTACTGTTTTAGAGGGAGGGAAAAAACGTTGAATGAATGTTTTCTTTAGGAGATTCCAAGTGTTGATGGTTCCAGCAGGCAACCTGTCAACCCATCTTCTTGCGGCTCCCGATAGTGTCATAGGGAACACTCGGAGCATGACCGCATCATGAGAAACTCCAGGAATATTAAAAAGGCTGGTAATATAGAGCACATTTTCCACGTGCTCATAAGCATCTTCGTATAGGTGATGTTGAATATAATGAACATAATAATAACAAAGAAACGCAGCGGATAACATCACCATAAAAGGATCCATATAGCCATATGATCAATCAAATAATAAACAACAACAAGGTTATACCTTTGTAGCGTGATCGGTTGAATCGTATGGAGACCGTCACCAACATACACGAATCACCAATGAAACCAAGTGATCAAAGGAGATCACCTCTATGTTATGTCCACACTACACGTCATGTAACACCACCCGATGCTAGTCTTGACCTCGTAACAATCGATCTAGCCTTGAACTACACTAGAATAAGGTTAGATGGACTCAAAAACCACAAACCCTAATATGGGTGGTTTAATTTTGTGGCTTTCACAAGAGAAAAAGGGGGAGAGAGATTTGGTAATTAGTTCTCTAATTCATGACCCATAATGACCAAATCAATAGGGAAGTTATAATATCATATATTACACTTAACCCCTTGAACTTTTCCCTTTTGTTTCCTTTGCCAAGGCCGGCCATATGGGGGCCTAAAATGGGCTTGCCCATTAGTTAGTTTAGTCCAATATACTAAGTGCAAGCTTAGTTATTAGTGGCCCGTTATTGATCCCGAGTTACGTAGTCGTATATATAGTGTAAATACGATAAATACAATATATATAATGGTGTCTCTGTGTATAAGTGTGTGACCCCATAGGCTCACATATGTCTAGCCATATAATTATTTATTATGACACGAGCATACTCCAACAGCTCCCACTTGCGACGTCATAATAATCAAGTAATTATACAAGCAAAGGTTAGCGTCTAGCAACACGCCAATGCCCCTAGAAATATGTGAGGGAAGTTTCTTAAACGTCTCATTTAAATGGTTTATATGTCATCCATCCTTTTGTTACAGATACTATGTTGAACACTAGACATGGATCAAAGTCATTCTATTTGTTCAACTATTATGTTTCTCGATCTAGATATTGAACAAGATTACCAAGTGAATTAAGATTCATCTTAATCTCATTTGGGTACGGCCATACAAACATCCGTTCAATTCATCGAGGGGCCCAATAGTATCTAACTCCATGACATGTGGAGGAACAAATCCTATTTTGACTGCACGTGTCATTCATGTGTTTCAAATCACTCCTGAAGATGGTTTTTATAACTACCTTATTCAGGACAGCGTTTAACCATATCAAAGAATGAAATTCCACACATGCAAGACCTACTTGCATCTCAAGTCTGAGGATAAGAGACATAACCATTTGCGAGATTCACTATTGACGCCGATCCATGCAGTGAATACTCGTAGGTTGGGTCAGTCCAATGTTCATCACAATGAACAACATATGAGTTTGGCAAATAAATCACCAACACGCTCACATTTGCCTTAATTCGATGATACTCCCGTATCGTCAACTGGCAATGGGCAATTTTAGAATAAATAAATTATTCATGGATTAAACATGCAAATATAGAACACAGTAGCATAAATGAAGACGATTATACCCGGTATATCAATTCATTATATAATATGACTGCTTACAGTTCCATTATCCAAATACTAAAAATAGATATGCACAAGACCACATATAGATCAGAATCCGATGTCTCCACCATAATCAAATTTCGTTGTACAAGACAACAAGTGGTCATCTGAGTAGACTTTGAGAATACTTGTTTTGAATGATGATTTTCCTTTGTATGTGTGCATTCAAGTACAATACGTGTATTGCAACAATATATTCCATAGGGTGTTTGAAGCTAGCAAAACTCCTATTTAGACAGTCATTTGAACAGTTTCTCAAACTGTAAAGTATTCTTTTCTTTTAATGTATAATGCATTAATGCTCTCAGTTGAGCACATCTAGTCAGCAATTTCATCGTTCATGATGACATTCGACCACGACTAGATTTGAGAATCATCTCAGTTAAATAAGCATCGGTGTATGCAAACAGAACATAGCTCCTCAAATATCCGTAAACGTTTGAACATATCTTTGGTCCTATGTGGGTCCATTATAATGTTTATTTAACAATTATCTAATGACGTTCACTTAGATATTTGTTGTTAGCACCT
>LBNU01038144.1:1330-17739 GCA_014162995.1 Artemisia annua | reverse complement strand
TCTAGTTTGTTAATTACTTACTCTTAGGTATTTAACAAATTTAGAACTTCAATCAAGACATAATGGGATTCATCCCATGCCATAATACAATGGAGTCTTAAATTCCTTCTGGGTTGGAACCATATTGAGTGTACACATGGCATATCCAATTTTCTAACCTTGATAGCTTTGGAGGCAAAACAGTTTAAGTCATCAAATATCAAACAATAGAGTAAATTACACCGTTCGTCCCTGTGATTTGCTTCAAATCACTATCGTAGTCCCTGATCTTTTTTTCTTGCTTTTTTGATCCTTATGGTTTACATATTGCACGCCGTCAGTCCTTATCGCTAACTCTCGTTATCTTCTCCGTTAGCTCCCAATCGTCAAGTGGCAACGTTAGTCCATTAACCAAACGATCATTTGCAATGTTAGTCCTTGATACTAACGACCGTTTATAATTAACTCAATTTTTGTTTTTATTGTTTTCGCCCGTTTTCTTACGTTTTCATCGGTTTTCATGCGTTTCTTACGTTTTCATACGTTTTCGTCCGTTTTTACACATTTTCGTCCATTTTTATACGTTTTCGTATGTTTTTCTTACATTTTCATACGTTTTATCCGTTTTTATACGTTTTCATATGGTTTTATCCGTTTTTAAACGTTTTTGTCTGTTTTTATACGTTTTCCTCCTAGTTTTACGCTTTTGTCTGTTTTTCTTACGTTTTCATCCGGTTCTATACGTTTTCATCTATTTTTATGAGTTTCCATCTATTTATATACGTTTTCGCTCGTTTTCTTATGTTTTCACCCGTTTTTATACGTTTTCAACCGTTTTTATACGTTTTCGTTCATTTATATACGTTTTTGTCTGTTTTTATACGTTTTTCTTGCATTTTTATTTGATTTTATACGTTTCTATCTGTTTGATACGTTTTATACGTTTTCGCTTGTTTTTTTACGGATGAAAGTGTATAAAAACATATGAAAACAAATAAAAAGTAGATAAAAACGTATGAAAACACAAGAAAAACGTATAAGAAAGACCAAAACGAATATAAACAGACAAAAAAGTAAAAATTTACAAAAATGTAAGAAAACGGGTGAAAACGTAAGAAAACGTATAAAAACGGATGACAATGTAAGAAAAACGGACAAAAGCGTAAAAGACGTATAAAACAGGAAAAAAATGTATAAAAACGGATAAATCCGTATGACAACGTATAAAATGGATAAAAACGTATGAAAACATAAAAAACAGACGAAACCCTATAAAGACAAACGAAAATGTATAAAAACGGACGAAAACATAAGAAAACGCATGAAAACAGGCGAAAAATAGACAAAAACATATAAAAACGGATAAAACCGTATGACAACGTAAGAAAACGTATAAAAACAAATGAAAACGTAAGAAAAACATATGAAAACGTATAAAGACGGACGAAAACGTATAAAAAACAGATAAAAACGTATAAAAATGGACGAAAACTAAGAAAACGCATGATAACGGGCGAAAACGATAAAAGCTGCGTAGAAAAGAATTTTTTTAACAAAACCAAAATTTGAGTTAATTAGAAACGATCGTTAGTATAAAGGACTAACGTTGCAATTGATCGTTTGGTTGATGGACTAACGTTGCCACTTGACGATTGGGAGATAACGGAGAAGATAACGACAGTTAGCGGATAAGGACTGACGGTGTGTGATATGTAAACCATAAGGATGAAAAAAGCAAGAAAAAAAGATCAGGGACTACGGTAGTGATTTAGAGCAAACCATAGGGACGAACGTTGTAATTTACTCCAAACAATATCTATAGAGTTTGATTTTCCATAATGGGCATACCATAAAGTTGTGGTATTCCATGTGGATTGATGTTGTGAGACTAACCCACAACTCATGAGATGAACTTATACTCTTTGGCTTACGTATCTGCCAACCAAGTCATACCAGATGGCATCAATAGTATTTTTAGCCTACTGCATACTTTATTATACGTCGTAAGTGTACATGTATTTAACAAGAAGACATAACAAGTCAACGTCTTACTTTACGTTATAAGTCTTTCAACATTTAACGGAATTGATGTTTATGTCTTTACAAGAGACCTAAACATATTCAACTAAAGTAATTATGAGCGCCAACAATTGGCCTCGATAGTAATTTCAAGTTAATTTCATACTTCATGATTATGAATTTACAAGAAGACATAATCATATTTACTAAACAATTTAGTGAATATGTTGAAGTAGCTTTTCATGTTATCTTGACATTTGTTCTAATTAGGGCAACTACATTTTATGTGTAGAAGTCCTAGTAGAATCTTAGTTTTCTTACATTGCAGTCAAGAAAAACCATTAGTCACATTGTTATATGTTGTACCTTGCACACAATCAAGATTTCTCCCACTTGTGCATGGCACAACATCTTACAGTGTCACAGATAACATATGATTTTAGTCAAAATCAAAATATAGATGTGTAGAACTTTTATCGCTTTAACGATGAATCATGCATAACAATTTTATTGATGACATTTCAGGAAGCAACATCAGGAACGCGACAAGTTATCTTATAAAATTTATGCAATGGTTCTCATAAAAACTATGATGCTTCACATGTGGAAAGTAATGTATTATTTCAAGACAATCTAGAAATAAGATGAGCAACTTGTAAGGTAATATAGCTTACAGCTCCCACTGTATTAGAGAACATTACATGTGTTTCGTCACCAGTAATACAATCACGCAGCTCCTACTCGATTAGACAACATTATAAGTGTTACATCACCAGTGGAGAGTGAGTGGCGATTAGATACTTTCCTTCTTTCTTTGAATATCTACACATTATTGCTAATGTGAGTCACTTTGACTAGTAAACATGTACTTAGGTATTCAAGAAAGTGCATCAAGTTCTAACATAAAGATGATGGCCTATCCATCATTTGTTAACTTGAAAATAGGCATGCATTTTCTCCATATTCGGTCTACTTTACCACAAGGGTATGTAGGACCTTAGTAGGTTTATTGGGTTAAGACACATTACTAGGTAATCATGCTAGTAATTGCCTTTACCACTTTGCGGTTTATTGATATTTCCGTTTTCTAATTATTTAAACTCATTTTAGTTTGGTAGCTATAGAAAACATGTTCTATAGTTATCCAAATATCTTATAGTTCTTCAAGGTTTCAAAACCGGAACTAGGGTTATAAACGTACTTGAAAGAATAAGATGTGCAAACATCAGTGTTGCAAAACAAGGCCTACAAGGCCGATTAATCGCCGATTAGGTGCTACAAGGTCACTAACCTTGCCGATTTGTGTAAATCGGTCATACAACTAGGTCAACCATGCTCAACGACGGTTAATGACGGTCAACGGTGGTTAAGCTTGTCCAAAACCTTCAAACCTTGCTAGAAATTCCCAAAACTCACCGTAAAATGGTTTGATAAGTTATACTTGTTGTTTATATCTATTTCAAGATGTTTTTTAAGAAAAATCTTGCCAATAATACCTAAAATTTGCCGAAAATACCTAAAACTTGCCGGAAATACAGAAAACTTGTCGAAAATGCCAAACCGATTAATCACCGATTAATCCCGCCTAGACCGATTACAAGCTGCAGGGGGGTCGACCGCCCGGCTACCGATTCACGATTTTTGCAACCTTGGCAAACATACATAACCGTTTTGACTTTTACAAAACATCACGATTTCTAGAGTATGTATGCTTTGAGTTTGATTAGAATTAGGACAATTCAAATATTCCTATTATGGCTTTTTCTCATAAAGAAAAAGGATAGGAACAAGTCTCTTTCTTACAAGGAAAGAATGACTTAGTTTGTCCTTTTAACAAGAAAAGAACAAACTTTTGTTTACGGTTTGTTTTGCATTAATTCATTAATTGAATTCACAAAGTTCATATTTAGTATTTTTGATAATTATCCTTTTATAAATTAATTACCCCATGTTTACAAAAACAATTAATTTACGAAAAAGGCTAAGATCCACATTGTGCTTCTACTATCACATCAGTTGATCTGCTAGCAATAGTAGATTCAATTGGTAGGCGACGATCACCAATTGTATTACATGTACAACTCTTAGATCCTTATGGGACTCATGGCATCTAGTGTCAAACAACTAGTGTCATGTAGGCATGTTTAGTCCCATCCTTGCCTCGGGTCAAGGTCTCACCGCTTAACTCGATTAAGTCATCCAATTTGAGAACGTGTGAGAATATATCTAGGTCCCACGCATAGAGAATAGTCACCTTGAGTTACAATTCAACCTAGGTCCCACGCATAGGCAAAAAGTAATTGCAAGTGTTCTTAAAATTGGACGGCATGACTTAAATTTTGACGGGTAAAAGTTTTGATGTGAATCAAAAGGTGTACGAAAGGAGCATGCATTCATCCTTCGTAGCACAAGTTAAAAACTTTTCTTAACTTAAGTCTAATCATTGTTTTAATTTATGTGTGTCAAGTTGTCCATTTTCATGACTAATATACATCCTAGGTGGATAATAAGTTTGGACAATACATAAATGGAATAACATACATAACAAGTTTAAGTGTTATTTTAAAAAACAATGATTTCAAGTTTCAAAAACTTAGTTAAACTAAATCCAAAGACTTAGTTTTGAAGATGGTTTGTGTTTCGTTTTAAGTTTTTAGAAAACTATTTGCAATTTACATATGTTCACAAGATATATAAAAAGCAAAATCACAAACACACAACCACAATATGCAAAGCCTCAACCGATGAATAAACCTATGCTCGGTCTCGTGAGCCATCACGAGAACCAAGAGTCAACTAGGGACAAACCACACAACCACACGGAGGGCTCCCACTTGCTCCAAGACAATCAAGAGCAAGTAAAAACCCCATTATGCACATGAAGTCATGAATCTGCCAGCCCAGAATTTCTGTATTGTGAGGCCCATTCGGCCTAGAAGGAGTACTCTACGGGCTTAGCACCGAACTACAAAGTTGTAGGCCCATGTCTTGTGTACCTGCACAAAAAATTTGAGCCTCTAACTCCTTACCAATCACCGGGAAAAGCAAAAATACTGCAGCTTGTTCCAGCAGCTATTTTCAGCAAAAATGTCTTTAACTCTTTCGCCTTTCGCCACCAAGCAACGATTACATGAAATTGAAAGTAAAATACAACTAATCTACTTTCTAACTACTGTAAAAGTGCCCAAACAATGGCTACAACCAAAAGGAAGATCATTACATAAGTGCCAAAACAATGGCAAAAACCCCAAAACAAGAAATTAAAGCAACATTCACAACAATCCATGTCACAAGTGGTCTAGGTTTTCATCGGCTTTGCATATACACACAATTATACCATAAAATTATGTACAAAACAAGGTGTTGGCTAACTCCATGGACAAACATGCATGTATTTGCCATGGAGACAAAATAAATAACAAGAAATAAATTGTTAGCCAACAAAAACGAAGAAATAATTAACAAGAATTAAAACCCCGATTGGTACACGTGTGAATTGGCCTTAGGTTCATAACCCACTGATATTAGGACATTCTTAACATCATTTTGCCACAGAAAATGAAGCCTTAGGGGCTGATTTGAAATCGTTTCATAAATCGATCAAAAAACACGCGTTTTAGGTCATTTTACACGTACCGGACAAGTATACCAATCAACATATGCATAACAAATGGCCATGGGACCAAAAAGTGCAGATCATAAGACCCCTAAAGGGTGGTCTCATATACAAAAAATTAGCCCCGGGGGCAGATTTAAATACACCCTTTGATTCCATCTAAAAAACACGTTTTTAGCCATTTTTACGCATACAAGATGATCATATGACATCATATGATGGCTCCTGATACCACTATAGGTGATGTTGAATATAATGAATATAATAATAACAAAGAAACGCAGCGGATAACATCACCATAAAAGGATCCATATAGCCATATGATCAATCAAATAATAAACAACAACAAGGTTATACCTTTGTAGCGTGATCGGTTGAATCGTATGGAGACCGTCACCAACATACACGAATCACCAATGAAACCAAGTGATCAAAGGAGATCACCTCTATGTTATGTCCACACTACACGTCATGTAACACCACCCGATGCTAGTCTTGACCTCATAACAATCGATCTAGCCTTGAACTACACTAGAATAAGGTTAGATGGATTCAAAAACCACAAACCCTAATATGGGTGGTTTAATTTCGTGGCTTTCACAAGAGAAAAAGGGGGAGAGAGATTTGATAATTAGTTCTCTAATTCATGACCCATAATGACCAAATCAATAGGGAAGTTATAATATCATATATTACACTTAACCCCTTGAACTTTTCCCTTTTGTTTCCTTTGCCAAGGCCGGCCATATGGGGGCCTAAAATGGGCTTGCCCATTAGTTAGTTTAGTCCAATATACTAAGTGCAAGCTTAGTTATTAGTGGCCCGTTATCGATCCCGAGTTACGTAGTCATATATATAGTGTAAATACGATAAATACAATATATATAATGGTGTCTCTGTGTATAAGTGTGTGACCCCATAGGCTCACATATGTCTAGCCGTATAATTATTTATTATGACACGAGCATACTCCAACACTTCGGTCTTTGTTCCAGCAAAGGGTTTCTCTCTCAACTCTCTCATAAACTGCGGCTTTATCTCAAACTGAAGATCCGTTCCAATATTTGGCCTCACAAGGCCCGGTCCTTGCTCATCCCTCGTCATAGCGAGGTACTCTTCAAGAGTCAATGTGTCAATATCGATTACTTCCATTATTCCTGAAACTTAAGCAGAATGTGAGAAAACAAAACAAAATTTAAAAACTAAAAACTTAAATAACAATCCTATTATAGCTCCCCGGCAGCGGCGCCAAAAACTTGATGCAGGTTTTACTGACCAGGTCTTAAATTTATTAAGTCTCGATTACCTAAGGTCTACCTATATGCACTAACGGACAGAGAATTCGGTCGCGTGTAGACTAATATTTGGTAAAACCAAGGTCGTCCCAAGAGCTATGTGGTTTGGATTATTTCTAAGTCTAATGTCACTAAATTAACAAGATTTAAAAGTTGAAATGATTGATTGATTGCAATAAAATTGAAAGCAAGTGAATTAAACGAAATGAAATGAAAGTTGTGACCAGTAACAGAGAAGTGTGCTAACCTAATTACTCATCCTACAATGTTTATAATCATGTTTCCTATTAAACTAATCTCATGCTTCAGGTAGGGCGGACATATATCACTGGGTTCATATGGTCAAGTTCCCTAGCATATCTCCCCCGAATCCTGCCAGGAACTACAGGCACTACCCCATGCTAGTAAGCCGACATACGGTAGACAGGTTTGAGTCATTAAGTACCACTACAGGCTAGACTTATCTTTTATGGTCCGTTGTCACGATCATAGACCACACTTTAATTGCTTAAGTTCCTCCACCCCGGAAAGTGGTCCTATGGTCAATTTGCACACAAGGTCCGTGGTCAATTGTCATCCCAACCATATCCTCGTAACTCAACTACGCCAGGGTCCTATGGTCAATTCTCCTAGCATGCCAGGTATAACCGGGTGTTTTAAACTACCGTAACTAAAGGATCTCAAGATAAACTAAGCATGCACACACGTAGAAGCAGGGACGGACTCAGGATTTTTAAAAGGGTGTTGCACAAAAGAAATGTTAGGCTAACTAAAGTTACACCGTAAGAAACGAAAGTAGCATAAAAAATTTTGGGGTTTGCACATACCACAAAAACGGCAATTTTGAAATCTTTTTGTACTTCGTGACCTAAAATCGGGTGTAGCCCGGGCCACACCCGGCGTACATGTGGGTCCGTCCATGCGTAGAAGCATTAAAAAAAGCACGAAAATAATTAAAACAATGTAAGAATCATAACTAGGATAGCACCAGAGGTGCTTAGCCGATCATATTAAATTCAAAACTCGAAATAATGTTTACAAATGCCATATATTCGAAATGTAAATGACATGATGAAAATTGCTAAAACTTATGGTGTTTAGGCGTGATTTCTCCATTGGAAAGGCTCCGTATGCTGCTGCAGAAGGGCCTCCTAAAAGCTCCCAACGATCTCTGACTTTGTGTGTGAGAAAGTTGTATGACAAAATGCAGAAGTTAGGGTTGTATTTATAGGCCCGGCACCAGCTACGGCGTAACTCATAAATGTGTTACGGCGTAGCTGGCGTAACATAGTATGATCTTATCCATTATCACTAGCTACGGCGTAGTTGGAGAAGTTGTTACGCCGTAACTCCAATTAGGGTTTTGTCTTACGTCGTAATCTTCGAGTGGGCTACGTCATAGCATCCTTCTTGGATCTAAGATCATCTCGGTGTCGTTGCTACGCCATAACTCCATATGTGGTTACGGCGTAGACACTATCTTTCAGGAAATTCAAAGTTTTGGATAAGCTACGTCGTAACCATGAGTTGTGGTTACGCCCTAGTTCTTGATTCGAGCCATTTCATATTTGAATTTCCTAGCTACGGCGTAATGGAGAGTTTGAGTTACGCCGTAGCTGTCTTCAGCATACTAAATGAATGTGTCTTTGATTAATTCTTTCCATTTTCCGCGTCTCTTTAGCTCCTATGCTCACTTTATGACCTGGATACAAAATATAAAGGAATTAAAGTATATATCCACATAATCAGTATAATAAATGAACATATTAGGGGGAAATTGACACTTAAATATCAGGATTATTTGACGTCATCAGTTAGATTTAAACATAGGCAACTAGATTAGTTCGGATTGTGTGAAGTAGTAAAAGAAGTGAAGAAGAAGAAGTGTATAGGAGTAGTGGTTAATAGTGAAGAAATAGAAGTCGTGAAGTAGTGAAGAAATAGAAGCCGTAAAGTAGTGAAGAAATAGAAGCTGTAAAGTAGTGAAGAAATAGAAGTAGTAGAAGTTGTGAAGTAGTGAAGAAGTAGAAGTTGTGAAGTAGTGAAGAAATAGAAGCCGAGAAGTAGTGAAGAAGTTGTGTTGTGATTGAAGTCGTGAGATTGGTTGTAGCTACGATTAGAACTCGACATTTAGCTTTGTGTCGTTAAATTGGTGTAAGCGAAAGTGTGTAAGGTTTTCTCCGCCATAAGGGAGCTTGTTGACATTAGTGAATAAAACTCTCGAGTTTGGTGCTCGAGGAGTGGAGTAGGGTGATGGACGTGGGATTGCGACCACGCAACAGGTTTTACCCCTCAAGGGATCTTGAGAAGCTTGCAATCCCACCAGGCAGTGTACCTGGTCGGTGTAGTATAGTGTAGTGGTAAGTACGGGGGATTGATCGTTCTCTCACAGGGAATAGTGTTCGTTAGGTTAGAAAAACTACTCTAAAAGGTCTAAGGGTGAAGGAAGATTGTTTTTGTATTTTTATATTTTATGGAAAGCAAGTAAAATCTCGGGTTTTGGAGAAGTGGGCGGAATTAGTTGCTAGTCAACTAACCCAAAAACTACAATTGCAATTAAAAATAAAATAACTAAACTATTGTGGTTGTGAAAACTTATATAGAGACAAATGTGTTTACTTAGATTTCCTTACTCCCTAACTATCTTTTACCAGTTAATTGGTGTATGTATTACTTGCGTGGATGACGGGTGTATTCCTTAACAATTCATGGGGTGGCGTACATATCTCCCTAATTCTATGAGCTCTTATCTCCTCCTACAACTATGCGTACACATAATCATAGGGATTGTAAACAGTGGCTCATGCGTTAAATACTACCTTAATAACCTAGTACGCATTAGTTACATGTTTCTTAAGACGTTCAAGCATGTTACCATATAGGAGTATTGCCAGTTTTCTTAAGCCTAACATTGATGAAACATTCATCCAAACAAGTAACAACATACCAATCAACCAATAATTAATAATTAGGTTTCATTAGATCTAAGCAAACACAAGAAAAATCTAGCCTAACATGTTAATTGAAAGACAAGCATAAGATATGATTAACCAACACATAGACATATTGATTAATTTAAGTGAGGACTTATCTTTAATTGAACATGAAGGATTCAAGGGTGAAAAACCCTAAAAATACAGCCAAATTCGTCTATAGGGTTTTTCCCAAACTTGTACCAAAAGTTCCACACTAATGAATGAAAAATAGAAAAGTATATATAGATTTTACATTCTGACGGCGTCAGGTTATGGGTTCTGACGCCGTCAGCTCGCCGTCATTAGGGTTCTCGGATGGCCTAGATCTACTTCTGACGCCGTCACTTGTAAATGTGCTCTGGGCCGTCACTCTTTAGCATTACACCTGACGGCCTACTTTCTCTAACACCTGACGCCGTCAGGTGTAAACATCTTGTTTTCTTCATAGGGCGTCTAGTGTAATCTGATTTTACTCCTTTGTCAACGTTGGCTGACGGCGTCACCTTGTGACTCTGACGCCGTCAGGAAGGTTTTCCAGCTTCTTTTGAGACTTTGTCGTTTTCTTCACTTTTATGCTCCAAAAACGTCCAAATTAGCATGTTTTCCAGAATTCTTCTCAAAAGTACCTAAAATGACAAAAGGAACGATTTAGGGCAATATTTGATCACATTTACTCGAATTAGGGCTTAAATGACCCCTTAAAACGGGTACACTTTTCGTCTCATCATAGGGCGAAGAGGTGCTTCGTAGCCGAACCACTATAAATCTTTTGTCTCACGGTTTGATCTTTCCATCTCTAACTTATTACTTAGTTTACTTACTTCTCTCACGTATATAGTCATAATTGTTTATATCGTGTATATGTTGATTTCACATAAAGATCAATCAAAGTTCCATTCATAAAACTAAGTTTTGAAAACATATCCAAAAGCACACACATATAATTGATCATATTGTTTATATGTTGTTTTCATACTAAACTCCAATTGAAGGTTTTTCAAATAAACATTAAACAAATTAAAAAGAGGTAAAACTATTCAACTCCCCCCCCCCTTCTAGTTTTCCATAATTGGTATCAGAAGCGACGTCAAACAAGATTTTTAAAATATATTGTATTTTAAAACTTGAAACGATCTATGGAATCAGAAAAATATTTAGAAGGGGAATTTATGCAACAACCACCGTTACTTGAAAATGATCATTTTCTTGAATGGACAAACAAATTTGAAAATTATGTGAAATCAATAGATCTTGATCTTTGGCATGTCATTTCGATTGGTGATTTTCATCCAACGAAAAAGGATTTTGAAAACCAAAATGATTATTTCAAAACAAAGTATGATAAAAACTATGAGGCTAAAATGATTATTTATAAAGCCTTGTCGAGAGTTGAATATGAAAGAGTATTCCTCTGTCAAACGGCTAATGATATTTGGAAAAGTCTTCTAAACTTTCATCAAGAAAAATGTCAAGTCAAAGATGAAGAATTTGATCTTGCACATGAATTAGTTATACTAGAAAATTTAATAGATGGACATTTAGATGAAATATATACAAGTGCTACTAGTTCAAATATTTTAAATGAAGGTATTAATGATGAAGACTACATGAATCAAATCCGTGATGGGTTATATACACATGTATAAACTCAGGATCGTTTGAAACCAAACACAAATAATATATTTGCTATACGAGAAAACTGTAGGAATTGATATATTCGAATGATTACAAGTGTTTCCTATATATACTAATCCAACCGGTGTCAAGAACCATTGTGATGGTTGGGTGTCGATGGTAGTTATGCCATGTTTGAAAAGTCACAACTTTTCAGTTTTACATAATTACTAACTGGTCCCTATAATTACAGTTTCTATATATTGAGTAATTGGTCCTTTGACCTTATATAACTATAGAATCTATGAGGTATGATCGGTATTAGCCCAACATTCACCCCCTAATCTTGATCGTTTCGTAGAAGATTCTTCACACCAAGTATTTGTCGCATTGTGACGAAACATATTCTTGATAGTGCCTTTTTGAGTATATCACCTTTGTTCTTCTCTGTTGATGTGCTCAACTGTTAAATCTTCCTTGATCCATCTTCTTGTTAAATCCACCATCTGAGCTACTACTTATTTGATCAATCGTACATCCCGACTGATCATTAGATTTGTTAAATACTCCTTTAACATTTCTTCCATATTGTCTTCATTTGATTTCTTGTAGTGCTTGTGATCATCCTTACATCCAGGTAGATCAAATTTTCTTCGGTTACTTCCACCTTTACTGCTGTGATCATCCTTACATCCATGTTGATCATATTTGTCTGGTTACTTCCATCTCTATTTAATGTGATCTATCATAAGTTCTGATTGATCATGGTTCTGATTGGTTATACTACCAACACTTTACTGGAGTTCTTGCAGCGTATATATCTTCCTTAATTCCAGGTTGACTTATGCTTTGGTTACACCACCATCTAAGCTTTTACTGCAAACTCCTTGTTGTTCAATGTTTGACACTGTCAATTTGAAGCTGAATGGAATTTTCTTCCATTCTTGCTTCGTGATTCTTCTTGATTAATGAAGCGTCCTGGTGCTTCTTCAATAGTTGCCATAAGTAATGTTGGTTCCAAGTCTTCTTCAATGAGGTTGGATTGTTCTTCTTTCTTTGATGGACATTTGTTTGCAAAATGCCCATACTCTTTGCATTTAAAGCATAGCACCTTACTCTTATCATGAGTAAATTTATTTCCCTGGTTGTTTTTGCCCTTGGAATTTCCTTGTACTCTAAAAGATTTCCCTTGACTGTCGTGCTGGGAAAACATAAGTCTTTCTTTACTTTCTGGTTGTTTTTCCATTTTGCATTTTAGTCTCTCCTCAAACGTCTTCAATCTTTCAATTGCTTCGTCTAAAGACATCTTATCCAAGTCCGAGTATTGTTTAATTGATGCGATTATGTGTAAGAATCTGTCTGGTACTGCGGTTAGCAATTTTCGTACTAGATTAGAGTCTTTGAAGGTTAAACCGACATTTGTTGCCTTGCTCGTGATACTTGAAAATTTTGAAACGAATGAATCTATTGATTCATTTTATTTCATTTGTAACCTCTCAAACTCCGATTTGAGTGTTTGTTGTTTTGCTTGATAGACACGGTTTCCTCTGTAGCAACCCACAAAATCTCATCACTATCATTCCCACTACAAATACCTATATCAGGTATTTCACAGGTAAATTTTTGCTTTTTTTATGTGCATTCACTACTTGCATGACTCTCTAGACCTGCTCACGTATCCACACAAGCCAAATAACTCTACACTCACATCATGTGAACTCCTGGTATGTCAAGCATAAGATCACAACAACACCACAATAAGTAATCTATCAATCTAACACACTAAACTTATCACAGTATTACAATAAACCCTAAATAAACCCTAATCGCACCTATGTGTTTACAATTATCTTTAAAACCCTAATTGCTTATCTAAACTAGCTTGAAAGTGTTCAAGGCTTATGTATGAGTATCATTAGGATATCTTAGCACCCATAGACCCTAGAAAAACCTCTTAGAACTTAGGTACAAGTTCCTTAAGCACAAAACCCTAACTAGGTCATAACTTCCCGGAACTAGGTCTAAACTATCCCAAATCTTTACCATAGGCTACCACCACTTAGTATAAGCCTCCTATGTCATAATCTTAGTCACTAAACACTCATAGGACACTAATCTAGGCATTAAATTATAAGCTAGACCCTGATCCCTCACTAAGCAAAACTAGGTCATTTAGGCCCCGAAACTAGGTCAAAACCTTCCCGAATCTTTAGTATAAGCCACAACCACTTAGTAAATGATCCCTAAGCCTTAATCACAGCCTCTAATCACATTATAAACCTTAATCTAAGTGCTAAACCCTAGTCAAGAACTTAACCCAGTTTAAGCCCTAAACTACCCCTAAACCTAGTTAAAACCTACTCTAAGCTAGCAACCACCCTAGTACCACCCCTATCACCTTACAAGCAGCTTATGCAGCTCCTTGTCACCCTAAGAAAGCACCCTAGCACCTCCATAGTAGCTTAAAAGTAGCTTTGTAAGCTACTTGTCCTAAATATCTTCCTTAGTTCATTTTCAACCACAAACGACCTACCACAGCCTCCTACCTAGTTCTAGATATCCTTAGTCATCCCCTAGGTCTTACACATCACCCTAGCTTCCATGAGTCGACCTCCCCCCTCCTTGACCCCTAGCGACCCATTTTGACACCTATACACCCCATTACCCTATAAATAGCAGCCCTCCCCCATTCCTTTCACTTCAAACCTCTCCTCTCTTCTATATCACTCATATTCTGTAGTAATAAGTCCCTAAGACCAGTAGGAGTCGAGTACAATAGCCTTAGTACTAGCCGAGTTCCATTTCTAGTCAAAAAACCCTAATACCCACGTTAAGGTTCCCACAACCTAGGTAAGCCTCCACTTTGATTCTAATAGCCTTAGTACTGACCTAGGACTCCTAGGATATGCCTTAGAACCTTTAGATAAGCCTTGACCATTTTCATTTAGGAGTTAACATTTTAAAACCCTAATTATAGATAATTATGTGTTTATGTGCTAAATTGCCTTATTATGTGATATAATCTGATTTAGGAGACTTAGTTAAGTATATATTAACTAAACATAAGCTAGGAAACTTAGTTGTCTCATTAAAATACAATTTGCATGGAAAAAGGACTAGTTTTGCAATAGTTTCCATGCATAGGGGTATATATGGTAACTTTCTAAAAATATGAAGTCTAGGGACTGTTTTTGACATTTCTTAGTAGTTATAAGTATAAGGACCCTTTTTGCAAAGTTATATAGCCTTAGGATAAAAAGATAAATAGTTATAAACTTCTAAGGACTAGTTTTGCAAATGTTATAAAGTTAAGGGTATAAATGGTAAATTCTAAAAACTTATAAGTTTAAGGATCATTTCTACCAATTTCTCAAAATATAGATGTATAGGGACTAGTTGTGCCAAGTTTAGATAGTTATATACTTAAATGATATAAGTTTATAAGTCTAGGGTAGATTTTGTAAACATACAAACTATAAGGGTATAAAATGAAACATTTGCTTAATAAATAAAAGTGCTATCTTTTTATGTGATGTGTCACAATAGTAGGGAGCTTCATGCGAGGAGTACTATGTGGATTTTTCTTTTTGACGAGTTTGCTGGGTTTACGATTTAAAGTGCCCTGACTCCTCAAATGATTATTGCATATACTTCTGAGTTATGATGGCCCGAACGGTGATACATTATGTTAAAGACTAGTACTTAATAACATGAGACAATAGTAGGGAACTTTATGTGAGGAGTATTAACTTCTGAATTATGATGGCTCGAACGGTATTATGTTGGCCGCATAATACAATAGTAAGGAGCTTCATGTGAGGAGTCTTATACTTTTGAATTGTGATGGCCCGAACAGTATTATGTTATAATCTAAAATACTTAACAACGTGACACAATACTAGGGAACTTCATGTGAGGGTTATATACTTCTGAATTATGACGGCCCGAACGGTATTATGTTGATAACATAATACAATACTAGGGAGCTTCATGTGAGGAGTTTTATATAATTCTGGATTGTGATGGCCTGAACGGTGTTATGTTATATCTAAAACATTAAAAACCCTAAGAATGATTACTTGAGAAAACTTAAATTAAGATAACTAATGTTGGGAATTATGCTAAGTGAGAATTCTGCTGATGGATTCTGCGGATGGATTCTGCTGAAGAGCTGGAATCTGCTGAAGATACGTTTCTGCGGAAGAATAGTTTCTGCGTATTGTGTTTCTGCGGATATAGATAAACCGCGTATTTTGTAATTTAGTTAGGATATGCATGAGTTTTTTTAGGAGAAGATAATGCATATCTTCTATAGTTTATAGAATATACGTTTCTTGTGAAACGGTTTAGGGTTAGGGTTCCTTGTCTATAAAAGGAACATATTATTATATTTTATGCACGAGTTTGAAAAACAAGTTTTAGTGATATAAAAGATCCATAGAGGATCAAAACGTTCTTAGTAATCTGTGTTCTTACTTGTGTTTGTTTCCGCTTTAGAATACAAGTATTGGGGACTTTCTATTAGAGTGTTTGTGATTACATAAACATTGCTAACGGTTCACGAGTGCTCAAAGATCTATCAAGGTCTTAGTTTCAACAACTAAAGCTTGACATACACCCACATCAACAAACCCCGGGATACGTGAGTAGGCAGTCTAGACTCTGAGTCACTTTTGACATCAATCACATTTCCCTAAGCCCAGGTAAGTTTTCATAGCCTCACACCTTTTAAACGCTTTCTAAATGTTTTCCAAACCCCGTGAGGGGGATACATGCTACTTGCTTTAAAAACCGAATACAAGTCTTTTCTATCGTTGTTGCACAAGTGATACTATCTACCACCATTACATAACTAAAATTCATGAGCCATAATCACTTGTGGGTTTTAAACAAGTGAACGCGAGTATAGTT
>LBNU01038142.1:1446-14895 GCA_014162995.1 Artemisia annua | reverse complement strand
AAGAGTGCGTAGGAGCTCTTAGTGGACTACCCTGACGATAGATACCCTTTGCATCTGGATTAGTTGGATTTGGCTTCATTTAGACTTAGTTTTATTTTGTATTTTTGTTTTGGTTTTCCCTTTGTAACTTTTATGTTTATAAGTCTTCCGCTTGCGTTGTATGCTTTGTATGCTTTGATATGTCACCATAATGTGGCACTTCTACCCGTGTCGGGTTGGGGTGTTACAGTAATAATTATGAAAATATTTTCTAAGAATACTAAATGATTTATAAAACCTATAAAAAATATAAAAAGGTACTGGTGATTAAAATTAAACAGTAGAGGATTTTATTTTTGGTTTTCAATTAAAACTAATTTAACTAATATTAATTATTATAAATACTAAATGAAAAGATAAAAATCTAAGAAAATTACTAGAAATACTACAAGATGTCAGGAATTTAACAAAATTACAAAAATGAAAATTGCTTTTCGAAAAAGCTGAGCAATAAGCCAAATGGCTTAAATAGAAGCTATCACTTTATTAAAAGTGATGATTTTTTGATTTTTCTTTTTGAAATCTGTTTATATACTGAAAATATGAAACTTTAACAAAGACAAACTTTTTATAACTTAAAAATAAGCACTTTTCACCCCTAATAGCTTAACAGATCTTTTTTTTGGATTTTTAAATATGAAAAAGCTATTAAAAAGCTACACAGTGAACACAAGGTAGAAATAAAGATGCAAACAACTTATATGAACATAAAATAAGCAAGGAAGAATGAAAAAGCACACTGGATAAGCTAAATTAAGCAAATAAGCAATTTCAATTATTACAGATACAAAACAGACTAAAGTGCTAGATTGCAGACCTTGTGGGGCCCACAGATAAGCTCAGGGGTCCAAAATGAAACTTGGACCAATAAGCTCACCTGACAAGCTTTCAAATAAGTCAAAAATTGAGGCTTAACTCCTACAAATAAGCTCTGTGTGAGCTTATGAAATTTGGAAAAAAGCTAAGTGTACACTGACCACTCAGTGTACACAGTCAAATGGGAAAAACAAAAAGCTATGAGCAGCCCTAGCAAATAAGCTTGAAATGGTAAAATAAGCCCTGAACTATCAAGATGGGTTGCTTGGCTTTCCAAAAAGCCAAGAGTCATGCACTGGGGCCCACTAATAAGCTCTGTGCAAGCTTATGAACTTTGGGGAAAAAGCTGTGCACAGGGGAGGTAACAGACCAAAGAGGGTACTTTGACACTGCTTATTTATAAGCAAATGAATTCCAAAATGGAATTTTCTTTTTGGAAAATGTTAACAACCAACAAAATAACACAAATTCACAAAAACTTTGGATTTCCAAACTGTATTGAACCTTGTGCAAGATCTGGACTGTAATGACCAAAAATCTATATTCAGGAGGTCGGGGATGCTCGAAATAAAGGTTAAACATGGTATATTAGATTAAAGAATTGGGGAAGGTGTGTGTGTTTTCTAGAGAGAAAGAGGAGAAACCACACACACCCTTATTACATTGTGAACATCCACCTCTCCTAGTTGCAACTAGGAGAGTATTTATACTANGACGATGATGAATTGTGGCAAATTTCCCACGATGTACGCGCGGCAGTCAACACATGCTCATCGCCCGATAAAGCCAACCAAATCACCGAGGAAGACGTCAGTGAACTGGAGAAAAGGGTTGAATACCTTATGGAGAAACGAAAAAGACCCTTGAGTCCACAAAGAGCAACTGTCAATTCGGTCTCGAACATTAAGCAGATACCATTATCCGAATCACCCTATAGGGAAGACGCTAGACCCTTCCATAAGTATGCTCGCCCCAGCTCACCACCTCAGGAACTTAGTCCAACATTTGAAGTTCGAATGAGAGAATACATGTCAAAACACTCCGAACGATTGGCAAAATTTGAGGAAGCCGTGTACAAACAAAAGGAGGAGGTAGATGGAAAGATGGCGGAAATAATGAGTCTTTTGAGTGAATACACAAAAACAAAAGCTCCCGAAAAGGTATTGATGCGGAAAGAAGTCGAAATTCCCAACAATAGATTTGCGAGTGCCATCTCCGTCATCCAAGGGGGTGAAATTAAAGATAGGGAGAAGTTAGTGACAATGGAAGTCAGCATGATCGACCTCATCCCATTCGACGAGGAGAGCACCAATGGCCGCAATCGCAATTCAGACGACGAAAAGGAGGCACCCTTGGGTGAGAACCGAATGGTGGTAACACCAAAGTCTCAAACAGTAAGGCATTACCTCAAGCACGAGATAAATAAGGAAACCATAACCGATTGGGTGAGGAATTATCGACATACTCATCCACCCAATAAGAGGTCAAATAAGATGAAACCAGATGATGAATCTGACGTACTACCCGTAGGTCAATTGTATGAGAGCCTCATAAGACAGGAATTAGTCGCAAAGCAAGAATTCCACGGGGTCTTTGAGATACCATGCCGCATTGGAAAACTCAAGTTTCTGGATGCGGTAGCTGACCAAGGTTCCGATGTAAACTTGATGCCATTATCTGTTTACGCTCAACTAACCAATGAACAGCCGTCCATCACTCGTACCAAAACGCCCCTGGTTAGCTCTGATACCAATTGTAAAAACCAAGAATCACACTTCAGGAGGTCGGGGAAGCTCGAAATAAAGGTTAAACATGGTATATTAGATTAAAGAATTGGGGAAGATGTGTGTGTTTTCTAGAGAGAGAAAGGGAAAACACACACACCCTTATTACATAATGAACATCCACCTCTCCTAGTTGCAACTAGGAGAGTATTTATACTACAAAAACACTAAAACTAAGTCCTATTGACAGAACTAGTCCTCGTGCTTTTAACTAATACAATTTCCAACATATAACATTATTTTCAAGGCTAACATGGACTATTTGAGCATTTTGACAGTTTTGACTTTTGAGATTTTTTACACAAGTTGACTAAAATGAATTTTGGTTGAATCTAGTCTACTGAAGATGAAATGTTATGTTATCTTGAGACTAAAACAAGTTACACTAACAACTTTTGAATTGAAATTGGTGATTATGGATTCTAAATCCTTGACAGTGTACAGAAAATTGGATACAAAAGAGAGATTTGACTTTTCTGTAAAGGACCCTTGATTTTTATGGTTTAATTAACCTAATATGAACCTAAGTGACTGAATTGAACCAAAAGCAACTACAAATACCCACTTGAACACAGATAACAAGCTTGAGCCAAACACACCTCTTACAGATTCAATTTATGATTTGTGAAGCAAATAGGTGATTAAGCTTATGAAACTGAGTTATTAAGGTTTCTTATGCTATAATAAGCTGAGATGATCATTTAAACACCAACAATAACAATGAAATACTGAGAATCCATAATATGCTATATATGCCAGTGAAAATGAAATATCTAGCAACTTTGAATTCAAATGAACAAGCACTGTTTTTTAAACAATAATATAACTAAGTGACTTTAAATAAGCACAAATACCAAAGATAAGCAGTTAAATAGCACTTCTACAGTAAAATGCAAAAATTAGGTAAATTAACTAAAAATTAGAAAATGAAACTTACAAAAGACCCTTGCTCAAAACCAGGTCAATTATGCTCGAGGAGCTACTCTACAAGCTCCTAGCTTGTAAACAAGCTAGGTAAATGTCCATCTTGCCCCTCCATTGTAGGCAACTTCCAAAAGCACTCCACAGTCCAATGCATAGGTACCCTGTGATGTTTTTGTTTTTGATTTTTTTTTTCTTTCTATGTTTTCTTATTACTCTAGATAACCTAAGTGAGCTTATGAATCAGTGATACTAAATTTAGAACATGGTTGAAGCTAAAAGAGAAATTTCAATTTAAAATGCAAAACTGAATTGAGATTGAAATACTTGAGTTTTGATTAACAAAAGATCAAATTACAATATTGAAACAGATTACAAGCTTTTGGAAATAAATTTAACAACTAAAAACTTAGATTACACTAATTCGACACTAATTCTTAACTAAGTGGCTACACACTACATCTTCTACCTTCTCCTTCTTTATATAGGCTTCAATTAGGGTTTGTGCACCCCTCTGAGCATTTCCCATCAAAAAGTAGAGCCATTGGATCATTTTAGAGCAATCTTGGCCGTTGGATCTTTTTGGCGCCAAAAGTAAAACTGCAAATTGCTTTATTATATAGCAAGGGGGTGGTGGCATTAAATGCGTTTGTTTTGTTAGGTGAGAGTGGTGAGGTGAGTGGTTTGGGCGGTGGAGATGGTGGGTTGAGGTGATGGAGTTGCAGAGCAAGTGGGGGAGAACGAAGGTGGGAAAGGGGGAAATGGGCTGAGGGTGTTGTTGATGCAAGAAAGAAAAGGGCCAAGGGGAGTGGACTGGTGTTGTTGTGTTTGTGTTTGGGTTTGTTTTGGACTGGATTGGGTTTATGAAGTAACAAAGGGTCCATTTGGTGTCATAGAATTACAAGGACCAAAGATGTAATATTCTGAAAATCAAGGGACTGGATTTGGCAATCTTCCAAAGTTAATTAAGGGGTATAATTTGCCAAGTATGAATAGTACAAGGTCCATAGTTGACTTTTTTCACTTTTGACATTCCTAGGGACCAATTCTGCCAAATCTTCAAACTTCAGGGGCCAAAGTTGTAATTTCTCCAAACTTTTCACCAAAGGATCATTTTTGCCAAAGTTTAATAATACAAGGACCATAATTGTTAATTTCCAAAAGATTTTAATCCCAGGGGCTATCTTTGACAACTTTGTAAAGTTCAGGGACTAAACTTGTAAAATTTTGAAACTTTTCACCAAAGGACTAATTATGACAACTTGTGATTTTCTAAGGACTTTGGTTGACTTTTCTTTCAAAATTAGTGCTCAGGGACTAGATTTGACAAGTTTTGAAAGTTGAGGGACTGAAACTGCCAATTGTGCAAACTTTGTTCATTTTTCATTTGTTTTCAAATATTTTGCATCTAAAACATATAAAACACAACCCTAGGATATTTTCAGTATTTTGATGCATATTTGGGTGTTTTTGGATGTTTTGGCAGTTCAGATAAGACAAAAATGATGAGTATTTACACACTCATCACATTTGTTGCATCAAGTAATGTGAGACCTAGATGGTACCCTGGTTCGCCATAAATAAAAATAAGCGAGAAATGCAGCGACATGTACTGAGGATGTAACTTGTTGATTCGCTGAGGATAGCCACCGCGTTTCTGAATAATTACATCATAATCACTTCTTACGTCTGGACCACCTTCAAATACTATTGCAGCAATTGAATCTCCTGAAGGCAACTCATACTGTCTTGAACCAACAACACCGAAAAGGTTGATCTTAAACTCAGGAACATTAGAATCTGCGATCTTGTCTCGTGCTGTTCTGAATACCTTAACCAATTCATTGTGCTCATCTAGGAAGCGTATTAAGCCTTGTACTATTTCTTGGCGTAGGCCTTCACCGTGGTTTTCAAAGTTTTCTAGGCGATTTTTCACTTCATTATCTGTGTCATAGATATAAAGCTGTAAAAACTTGGGTCATTTTTCTCCTTCTGGACACATGCTTCCTATCCAATGGTAAATTTGGCCTGAGATTTTGAAGACGTAAGGCCCGCGTCCCGTGTTAACAGACTGATCAACCTCAGCACCTAAAGACGTCATTTCAAACATCTGGTTGTAGGCTCTAATATTTTCCATGAAATGCCTGTCGGCAAATAGCTGTTTTATGTATTCTGGGTAGTCGGTCTGCATAGGCAGAGACACTTGGCCTTTGTTGCAACACCTGTGATATTCTGGATTACTTGCTCTGCTGGTAGAAACCTTTTCATGGTACCAGAAAAGAGCATTGCAATGACGACATATCTGATTGCATTGGCCCATGTGCATGTATGTCGCTGGAGGCCCTGCAGATAGAAGGTAGGACAATGAAACCATGGAAGAAATAAATCAAGTAAATAGAAAGGAAATAGAAGAAAAAGTTACACAAACCTTGCCTTGCACGGGGCCTGGCATTTGCTAGACCTTGCCTTGCACGGGGTCTGGTATTTGCTGTTCCAGATGGCCTTTGCCGTGGGTTGAGTCCAGGTTGCGCTGAAAATGTATCATGAGAAACCATACTGTCAGTATATATAGGATAAATAATAAGAAAAATAGTTTTACAAATTGCGCAAATAAAAAAATAGAGCATCAGACCTGCACGCACTCGTGTCGCCTTCCGTCCTGGCCTACAATCATGCACACTTGCAGCTGGGCTTCGTGGCATCGAGGAAGGTGTGCGGACTGCAAGGAAACAAAAAAGGAAAGTATATATATGTACCATGGTATAATATTTAGAGTTCTTTTAAATGAATAATGCTATTAAGATCCAAAATGATAGTTTGGAACCTTGTGACAGCTGCGATTGTTGATTGACCATGGAACTCGCATTTTCATTAGCGGTAACCGCTGGGGCACCCGTAACCTTTTGTCCAGGTTGTATAATTGTTGCTGAAACAGTTGCATTAAGTAGATTAAATCAGACGAAGGCTACAAAGTAAGTGAAAGGAATAAGTACAGAAAATGAAAGAAAATGCAAGGCGCATACAAACCTTGTCGGATAGGCAGGCCTTCATTGAACCGGTCAGCTGTATTTGTACACATTGCTGTCGAAGAAGATGAATTACCTGTAAATATTGCACGCATACCAATGAATGTATCAGCAACACTTTGACATGAACAATTGCAGCAAGATATCACAAAACATATTATATACAACGTGTATATGCAACTTACAGTAGGGGCCGGCATATCGTTCATTAAATGGAGATAGGTCATTGGCTTCTATTTCTGATAATATTTCCGGTAACAACTCGTCGGCCGGAAAATTAAGACAAAGAGAATGGTTTAAAGTGTTTATTTTAATTATTTTTTTCAAAGGAAAAAACTAATTATGAGTAAAAAAAAGTCATATAACATACATAAGAAATCTGTATCTATGTCTTCATATACTTTGCGTTTCCCTTTATCAGTTTTTGCTGGAGTTATGGGACCAAGAAACCCTGGATGGTTTGAAGTCGATGCGCATATGTCTTGGGTTTCCGGTTTATTGGTAGGAGCTGGAACGAAGGACAGTCGTAAGAAACCACATAATGAGTTGTTAAGAAAGTATGATAACAATTAAAGGAAGGAAAATAAGTAAAGATCATTTTCCATACATAATTTTTCAGGTGCGTTGCCAGCATACGGTTGACTGTAATCATTATGAGTTCTTTGGGAGGAATGACGTTGATAATCGCACACTGCTGCAGACGGTGCTATTTGCGGCTTTCCTAAGTCAGCCTAAGGTAAGTCATAAATCTATGAAGCTTTTCGTTTAAGTGCGCGGCTTTGTTGCATATCGGCACAGGGATTTTGTAAATCTTCTTTGGCCAACACATGCTGGAAACTCTGAATCCCTTCTGTATTTATTACGGATTGACAATTACAGGCCTTCCCACCAATAGAAGGTAAGCAAATACCACTTTCATTCATGCCCCTTTGGCTCTTTCCCGGTGTAACTATATGGGTAGAGTGCATGCCTTTGAAAGGACTGCACACCTCTGGACATTCTAAAGACTTACCAGTGGTAACCTGATGAGACGAAAAGTGTACCCGTTTTAAGGGGTCATTTAAGCCCTAATTCGAGTAAATATGATCAAATATTGCCCTAAATTGTTCCTTTTGTCATTTTAGGTACTTTTGAGAAGAATTCTGGAAAACATGCATATTTGGACGTTTTTGGAGCATAAAAGTGAAGAAAACGACAAAGTCTCAAAAGAAGCTGAATTTCTACCTAACGGCGTCAGAGTCACAAGGTGACGCCGTCAGCCAACGTTGACAAAAGAGTGAAGTCAGATTACACTAGACGTCCTAGGAAGAAAACAAGATGTTTTCACCTGACGGCGTCAGGTGTTACAAGGTGTAGGACGTCAGGTTATAAGCTAAAGAGTGACGGCCCAGAAGGATTTAGAGGGTGACGGCGTCAGAAGTGGATCTAGGCCATCCGAGAACCCTAGTGGCGGCGAGCTGACGGCGTCAGACTCTATAACCTGACGCCGTCAGAATGTAAAATCTATATATATTTTCCTAATTTTCATTCATTAGTGTGGAACTTTGTGGCGAACTTTTGGGATAAACCCTAATACGATTTTAGCAGTATTTTCAAGGGTTTTTCACCCTTGAATCCTTCATGTTCAATTAAACATAAGTCCTCCCTTAAATTAATCAATATGTATATGTGTTGGTTAATTATATCTTATGCTTGTCTTTCAATTAACATGCTAGGCTAGATTTTTCTTGTGTTTGCTTAGATCTAATGAAACCTAACTATTAATTATTGGTTGATTGGTGTGTTATTACTTTGTTGGGATGAATGTTTCATCAATGTTAGGCTTAAGAAAACTGGCAATACTCCTATATGGTAACATGCTTGAACGTCTTAAGAAACATGTAACTAAGGCATACTAGGTTATTAAGGTAGTATTTAACGCATGAGCCACTGTTTACAATCCCTATGATTATGTGTACGCATAGTTGTAGGAGGAGATAAGAGCTCTTAGAATTGCGGAGATATGTATGCCACCCCATGAATTGTTAAGGAATACACCCGTCATCCACACAAATAATACATACACCAATTAACCGGTAAAAGATAGTTAGGGAGTAAGGAAGTCTAAGTAAACACATTTGTCTCTATATAAGTTTTCACAATCTTTTATTTTCTTGTTATTTTATTTTATTGCAATTGTAGTTTTTGGGTTAGTTGACTAGCAACTAATTCCGCCCACTCCTCCAATACCCGAGATTTTACTTGCTTTCCATAAAATATAAAAATACAAAAATAATCTTCCTTCACCTTTAGACCTATTAGAGTAGTTTTTCTATCCTAACGAACACTATTCCCTGTGAGAGAATGATCAATCCCCCGTACTTACCAATACACTATACAACACTGACCAGGTACACTGCCTGGTGGGATTGCAAGCTTCTCAAGATCCCTTGAGAGGTAAAACCTGTTGCGTGGTAGCAATTCTACGCACATCACCGAACCACTATAAATCGCCGTGTCCGGGTTTGCGCTTTCTTTACTTATCTCTTTACATTTATATTTGCACTTACCGCTTTACATTTATATTTTGCATTGCATTTATATTTGTGTGGTTTGTTGCCTACACTGTGTTAGTTGTGTTTTTGTGATGGCATGTTATATTTAAGTATGCCTAAGTTTGTGTTATTGTGACATGCCTTATTTGTTGTGTAATAATATCTCTAGTTCTTGTAATACTAGAGTTGACACTTTTCATATTACATCAAACTTAATCGGGTGTTTGATACAAAAAGTTTTTAGGATTTTAAATGGAAACGTATTCATCNGATAAAATATGAAAAGTATTTACTTGCTTAATACTTACAAGTTTTTTTGTTAAGTATACTTTGTCATACTAGCTTGAAGGTTTTCTTAAACCAATAAAAGGTTTGTAAGTGTCCGGTCTTGTTCATAGAACGAGTCATAAAGTGATGCGGCTTTGAAAGGAGCGTTTGGACAACTCCTTGTTTTATAGTAAATACATTGTCGTAAATGATTTTCTTAGTCCTAAACGTGGAAATGTTACTTAATATATATTTTATATGTTCGGTATCTAGTTTATTAAGTTTTACATCTTTCCGTTACGTCAAATACTTGTTTGCAATGAGAAAATTATTTTTTGTCAAAACTGTAACATCAGGTCACGGTACCGTTAAATACAACAGACGGTACCATTAAATATGGACGGTACCGCTAAATTTAACGGTACCTTCGTGTGATTTTCAGAATTACTTAATTTTCAAAAATTCGTATAAAATCAACTGTAAGTCCGTAGGAGTCGTACCACCTATCGTTTTAAACGTAATTGAGTCTAGTTTCATTAAAAAATACTTTTAGGAAATGATTGTAAAGTAAAATTTACAAGAGTCTTTGATTCGTAATAGAGAGTCTTTTCCGGTCATGCCGATTGCGAAAATTTTTGGTTAAATTACAAAGAGAACGTCACATGTTGATGTATTTATATTTTCAAAGTGTTGAAATTGATCAAATTTTGAAATGGGGTGGAAAATAATTCATTTTCAAATAAAATCAAGCTTAGTATATACTGTAATACTTAATACACAAAAACGATAAGTATTTTTGTATGTTATGCTAAATGATTATTTGTTTTTCTTTGTCTCTTAGTATTGTTAGTTAATATTTTTGAGTGCTTATAGTTATCTTTAGTTGAGCTAATTATAACTATAATCACAAGCATTTTACATGCCTTGTTGCTATGGGTTGATTATTAGTTTTCCGGTTTATGCGTCAATAGGACTTAGACTAGACTTCTTGCTTTAAGTTGCGTGATTGGTTTTGCATTGCGTATAGGCATAGACCACTTTTCTTGCATATGTGTTTTCGATATCTTGCAAGTTTTAAAATGCTTTAGTAACCTTCTTAAGAATGGAAACTAAGTTGGTTGATCATGTGTGTCGAAAGATATTGTCTTACACAATTACTTTTCCAAAGGTTTGAGTGTTAAAATATGTCACCTCAAAAATTTAACACTTTAATCAAATCCGTAACATGATCTCTAAAACATTACATCCTTTTATCTTGCTTGACCATGGATTGTATAAACAAGATAAAAGATAATATTAATACATGAGTATTTAAGTAAAACAAAATGTATTAAACTTGCATTGATCTAACACACGCACAAAATGTTTTAAACATTTAGCATTTTACGTATGTTATATAAAAATAGTTAAAATAATTTATTTTATACTTATGATATGTTGAAAACTAAGAATATTATACTTAATAATAAATAGTTTTTGCACATAAAAATAAATGACAATCTCGAAGTAGTAAGTTAATATGTCACTAACCTCACACATACAACTAGTATTAGAATAAATGGAACACACTCCTTAAATTTTTGATTTCTTTTAAAAAAGATTGATCGTGAGGGTTAAGAAAGATTTCGAGTACATATCAATTCATTATTCAAATAATGATTGATGTCATCATCGAATCTAATTGACAAGTTTTCGAGTATGGACATGAAATTGGAGTCGTTATTTGTCTAGCTTTAAGATAACATCAAAATATAATATATTATCTTGAATCTACATACTCAATCACACTCGGTTGTTATGAAAATAATGACATCCTCTCAAGACGAAAATAATATGCATCGGATCATAACTCACAATTGTGTTGAAGATGTTATATTGAGTCTTCTTGTCCAATGGTTGTGTTCCAAACATTAAACTAATATGTTTAAAAGATGCATAAAATAGACAACTAAGTAGGATTGACAACTTGGATGTTTCATCCGAAATATTCAAGTAATTTACTTTGCAATGTAATTAGTAAATGTGTCATTTCTGAAAACCCAAAAACGAGCAAACAAACAACATATGTAAACTTTGCTCATGAACGACTCAATACTCAAAATCACATGTCAAGTAAAAGTGTCACACATAATATGTTATTAACGATTATGTACGTCATCAATCTTCGAGAAAATCACATGTATTTCTCCTATCAAAAGATTGACAAAGGATAATTTATATCATTTGCATCTAACTTTCTTTGTAACATGAATGGTTATGTTACACAAGAATACATTGCATCATGTTAACAAATATAGGATATTAGATTTGAATAATAACCCGATACAACATGTGTCATTGCATAAACAAGTAAAATTGGTCATACACTAAAATACTTGTTTCACTAAACATTCGTAAAAGTGATAAGTTTTCTCTTGGGAAAGCATATTTATTGAAAGATACAATGTGTCTCATTTAAATAATACATCATATAATACTCACTAGATCTATTAAGGTAAGTAACCTCTACTAGATTCTTTTCTCAAGATATGCAAAGGACCATTCTTGAAACACTCTCAATGTAGCAGATTCTACATTGTATCACATTAAGGCATCTCTTGGCTCTATAAAACCAAATCATGTTAAAATAACATGTAACAACTCAACAAACAAACATGTCGTCCAAGAGATCATGAAATGCACCATCTAAACCAAATAACCTCTAAATCTCAAACACAAAATTGAAACATTGTGCTTGCCTTTGGAAAGATATTGTGTAAGACATGTCATCTTCTTTACCAACTTTCAAAGTATGGTTAGTTGAGTCATATTAGGCCATGTATTAGCGAAATAAGCTAATATCTTCTTTGCTACACTTCGATAGGCGATTAAGTTTGATGTAATATGAAAAGTGTCAACTCTAGTATTACAAGAACTAGAAATATTATAACACAACAAATAAGGTATTTCACAATAACACAAACTTAGGCATACTTAAATATAACATGCCATCACACAAACACAACTAACACAGTGTAGGCAACAAACCATACAAATATAAATGCAATGCAAAATATAAATGTGTTGGATCGATATACTCTGACCAAACTACTTTATTATAGCTTGTCTAAGGTTTAGCAGTCTTGGATAAATCCTAAACTACTAATGATGAAACACTGAATTACTCTATTAAGTATGCGGAATTACTTAACAAAGCTAAGAAGAATTATAACAACTTCAACACTTTATATTAACCAAACTTTGAACCTGCTAATTGTACAGATTCACAAACAACCCTAATATAGCTAATATCGAACTTTAGCTTTTTTCGAATGGTCGCCACCTCTCCCAGGACCGGAATGATTATCCCTGCCCGATGGGTCTACATCCATCCCTGAATGTCGTCGGGTACTGTTAACTTCCCCACCATTCTTGTAACTGTCACCTGTAATCTGCGCAGGTGTGCCCGCACCCCCCCTGAGTGGACGAGAAAGAAAGGATTTCTCGGAGCAACCCCCCAGGTTCCAGACCCAGGAGTAAACTTTCCCGTATGAGCATTCGGTACATGTATCAGTCCGTGGAAGAGTGAAAGGGTCATCACTATTGAGGATCTCCCCCCTAATCTTAGATAGGTCGTCTGGGGGTTCGCCGCGGTTCATTGCTGTGCTTACACACTAGGCTACCCTTTTCCGAAAGCTCCGCGGGACCACCTACCACTAGTCTTCGGCCGGAGGGGTTTATTGCACAAAAACGCCGGGACGCAGGCTCCCGAAGAGGGAAGCCCAACGAATGTCAGATGCAAAGCCCCGCACCTCATTAAGATCATATTGGCATACTCTCCCAAAAAAGAAAGAGCAGACCCCATTGAAGACGAGAGTGAGGTACAACAAGGCCATTTCTGTCCACCGCCCTTCTCACGGAGCCGTACGTGGACGTTACCGCTCATACAGCTCCCAGCCAGCAAGCAGTTAGCCTTCCTCTACAAGGAATGGAAGTGTGGGTGAATCAACATCAAATAGAGGAATTCGCTTTTTCTTTTCAGCAATAACATGATAAGAGCATCCCTTTCACAAAAACCTACAG
>LBNU01038141.1:0-12928 GCA_014162995.1 Artemisia annua | reverse complement strand
TTTCCCTTCAAAAGTACCTAAAATGAGAAAAGAAACGACTTTGGGTGAAATCCAAACCAAAAACATACGAATTAGGACTCAAACCGACCCCTAAAAACGTAACATTTTTCGTCTCATCCCTCTCCTCCTTCCTCACCCCTAAGGCCACGAAATTAAAACACTTCCAAAAAGGGTTTTTGGTTTTTGATCCTATCTAGCCTTGTTCAAGGCTAGATCGCGTGTTACGGGGTCAAGACTAGCATTGGGTGGTGATCGGTGACGTGTAGTGTGTTTCTATCATAGAGGTGATCTATTTTGATCACTTCGTTTCATTGGTGGTTCATGTTGTTGGTGACGGTCTCCATACGATTCTACCGATCACGCTACAAAGGTATAACCTTGTTGTTGTTTATTATTTGATTGATCATATGGCTATATGGATCCTTGTTAGTGATGTTTTCCGCTGCATTTGAATGTTTATTTTATATTTATTATATTCAACATCACCTATACTACTCTACGCTTAGCATTTTCATTTGCACAAATCATAAAAACTTAGCCTAATAGTTAAGGAAGCAGCCAGATCAACACTCTGGCAGAGTCAGGATTCCCCTTGTTCTAGCCTAATCAAGACTAAACAACTTATTCTATTTTTTATATTTTTATCATTTTTTTGATTTTTTTTGTGTGCAAAGCACTTCTTTTTATTGAAAAAATTTTAAAATTTAGCCAAAAACGGGGGTACTAGGGCACTAGAAGGTACAAATGTGATCAAATTCGCTAGAATCCCCCCCCCCCCCACACACACACACACATACTTAGAATTGAATATTGTCCACAATATTCAAAGTCCCGACTATTATGCCGACTCTTTGAATGTATAAAGATAACATTACTAGCTAAGTGTATGAAGGAAATCTTTTTTCACAAAAAGGATTATAAGTTATCCCTAGATAATCGTTAGAAAAAGGAAAGGATATTGGGCGGCTGGATTGAAAATAGGCGCGTCAATCATCACAATCCAAGGGAAACCTGAAAACATGAGCAAACATACAACAAGGCAAACAACAGCAGAGGAAACTCCCCCACACTTAGTGTTAGAAAATAGAAAGAAGTCACAGACATGGGTGAAAACCCATGTTGTGCTAATGTTTTTGTTTACCGAGTCACTAGCCTGACTCGACCCCGAATTCATTGGTTCTTGGTGAAGTAACATTTGGAAGAGACACTCTCCATCGGACTTTCATTGAAAATGTTTGGATAAATAGTGAAGTATGTGAAAGTTCCACACCGATGAGATATAACCGGCTTAGAAGAATGATAAAATGGAAATGCCGGGGTCAAAGATAGTGTCCTCACTCCCGAAAGAGTGAAGAAGAGGAGAAGTCACGGGATAGGTNCATACTTAGAATTGAATATTGTCCACAATATTCAAAGTCCCGACTATTATGCCGACTCTTTGAATGTATAAAGATAACATTACTAGCTAAGTGTATGAAGGAAATCTTTTTTCACAAAAAGGATTATAAGTTATCCCTAGATAATCGTTAGAAAAAGGAAAGGATATTGGGCGGCTGGATTGAAAATAGGCGCGTCAATCATCACAATCCAAGGGAAACCTGAAAACATGAGCAAACATACAACAAGGCAAACAACAGCAGAGGAAACTCCCCCACACTTAGTGTTAGAAAATAGAAAGAAGTCACAGACATGGGTGAAAACCCATGTTGTGCTAATGTTTTTGTTTACCGAGTCACTAGCCTGACTCGACCCCGAATTCATTGGTTCTTGGTGAAGTAACATTTGGAAGAGACACTCTCCATCGGACTTTCATTGAAAATGTTTGGATAAATAGTGAAGTATGTGAAAGTTCCACACCGATGAGATATAACCGGCTTAGAAGAATGATAAAATGGAAATGCCGGGGTCAAAGATAGTGTCCTCACTCCCGAAAGAGTGAAGAAGAGGAGAAGTCACGGGATAGGTGAAGAAAAGAAAGAAAGTCATGATAACAATCATGACATATTCATCATCACCATAAGGAGAATTCATAATTTCCATATCATGAATCTCATCATTTAAGCTCATTTGATCAAGACATATTCTGGGTGGGAGGGATGGGATTTTGATATCAAACAAATTCTCATGGTTGAGAACATTTCCCCCCGGGCCACAAAGGACATCTTTGTCAAGATCAAAGTAGAAATGATCATACTCCGGCGGAGATATGATATGAGTGAGTTCATCAGAGAACTCCTCGAAAGTGAATGATTCATATTCAGGGAGAGAAATATGAGAATGAGAAGTGGTAATGCCACTAATCTTCTCTCCCATATGATCAAAATGGAAGGCTTCAAATTCCAGAATAGAGTTATCAGAAAAAAGGTCACTATCCTTAACAGGGATAGGAGATGAAATGGGTTTTTCATTGAAAGCCTCGATTTTAGAAATGAGAAGATTGACATTCAATAATGTTTCACGAAGAGCTTCGTCTTGGATTATTTCTTCATCATTCTCTTCTTCTAAGCTGACAGGCTCAGAAGGTAATTCTTCCACATAAATGATGTCTCCACAAGATAAAGAATCGTCATCATTAGAATCGGAGAACATCTCAACACGACCATTTGGGAAGACAAGAGGAGGAGGGATATCACACACATGATCAAGAATTCCCTGGAACTCACTTGGGATTAGGACAAGGCTCTCAACACTAGACTTTATGAATTCTTCTGACTCTTTTTCAGGAATAGTGTCAAGATGCTCGTCCCCCATACTTAGAGAGTTAGTGGGATCTTCGGGTGTGATAACACCAGACTGAGGGAGTTGAGAAGGACTAGCATACATGGATTTTACAATCTCCATTTGTTCTGCCGCTAGTAATTCTTCCATACTCTTTTCTCCCTGTATTTCCACGGAAGGAGTCTCAACTGATGAACTTGATGAGGTATCATCATTATCACTGTCATCATCTTCATCGAGAAGAGCAGCATTGCGAAATATGGCACGTGTTCTAGCTGCTCGTTCTTCGACTAGTAACTCTTCCATGCTTTTTTCGTCTCTAGCAGCTCGTTCTTCTGCAAGTAATTCCGCAATAGATTTATCACGAGAATTTTGAATAACGGGAAATTGTGGGGGTGGAGATTTGTCAACACTGGAAGTGTCAAAACTAGAACAATGATCAGGTTTATAGTCCGGAGGACATTGATAATCATCATGCAGACCCCCACAATATACACAGGAAGAACTTGGTGCATTTTGAAATGATATTTTACCCAACTCCTTAACTTCTTTCAATAAATCTAGAATTTCTAGATAAGGGTCTTGTTGGATTTGTTGAGGAGTTTGAGTCATTTGGCACTGTGGAGGTAGGTCATGATATGAATAGTCGTAATTGTTACAAGGAAATGGATTCCTTGTTTGACAATCGGAACTGAAGTGTGGACCTCCACAGTACTCACAACAATATGATTGTTGTGACTGATTTGGTGAATAATATGGATGTTGGTCATTTTCAAAATTCTGGGTGTTACCAGAAAACTGTTTATCAGTGTTGCAAAACAAGGCCTACAAGGCCGATTAATCGCCGATTAGGTGCTACAAGGTCACTAACCTTGCCGATTTGTTTAAATCGGTCAAACAACTCGGTCAACCGTGGTCAACGACGGTCAACGGTGGTCAAGCTTGTCCGAAACCTTCAAACCTTTCTAGAAATTCCCAAAACTCACCTTAAAATGGTTTAATAAGTTATATTTGTTGTTTATATCTATTTCAAGATGTTTTTTTAAGAAAAATCTTGCCAGTAATACCTAAAATTTTCTAGAAATAGCTAAAACTTGTCGGAAATACAGAAAACTTGTCGAAAATGCCAATTCGATTAATCACCGATTAATCCCGCCTAGACCGATTACAAGCTATAGGGGGTCGACTGCCCGGCTACCGATTCACGATTTTTGCAACCTTGCTGTTTATAGACAAACGTGTTTCTGGTCTGACACTCAAATCCTTGGTGAGGACCTCCACAAAAATTCACATGAATATTTCTGAATCTCATGATGTGGTGGCTGATGGAATAAGTTAATCGTGTCATGGTAAGAATAGGGATCTTGGTTATAGACAGACCCGTTTCCTGACTCTACCATGCTACAACTGGACAATTATCACCATTGTGAGGACCACCACACCATTGACAACCAAGAGGGTGAGGATAAGACATAGAAAGAATCAAAGGGTAACAAAGGGTAAGAGATAAAGAATCAAAAAGGTAAGAGGGTAAAGATGAATATTTTTGGGGTTTTTGATATACATTTTGTAAAAACAGACAAGATGGAAAAATATTTTTGGCAATCGATTCGTCAAACGAATTAACTTCACGATTATTTTTGGTTTTTATACGAAAATATGAAAATATGAACAAGGATGGTAAATATACAATGAGTGTATATTCAGAATCACTGAATCTGCAAATTCGATGTACGCAGCACACCTCCCCGGCAGCGGCGCCAAAATTTGATTGGTCCCAAACAGTCAACTTAAATCAACCATGGATGTGGTCAAATAAAGTCAAACCACTTGAGGACAACTAACCAAGGAGTATAGTGTTTCCCCGTGTCGTTAAATCCCAACGAGGTGTGAAATCTGTAATAAGACGAATTTGTGATCGGGTGAAGTTGAATGAAAAAGGATCTGAGTGATTACACTAAGAAAATATAAGTGAAAATAGCTTAAACAAGCTATATCAACAAATACGTGAAAGCAAATAACTAAAAACGTTTAAAAACTTAAATATGTACGTTTAAAATAACGTAAACGCACGAAATAAAAAGTGAAGTGTGAGCTATAAAAATCCTATGGATGTAAAAATTACTTTTTTATGAACCTAATGATAAAAGAAAATTAAAAAGAAAAAAAGAAAATTATTTTTTAGACTTTTTAATTATTTATTATCAATTAAAAACTATTTAATTACTAATTAAACTAGTTTAAATTATTATAAATACTAAATTAATAGTAATAATTATGAAACTTTTTATAAAAATACTAAGTAATGTCAGAAAGCTGGGAAAAATATAAAAGTGGTAACAAGCTTATAAATAAGCTGATAAAATAAGTTATAAGCTTATATAAGCTAAAAGGAAAACTGGGTACTATATAAATAAGAGTGAAAAGAATAAACACTAAGTATGCTATAGCCAAGATTGTGCACGGGGTGGGCTTGGTTTTGTCCAATGTAACCAAGAGATCGCAGGTTCAAGTCCCACCCCTGTCACTTATTTGTTTTATTTTTTTCTTTTTGATTTTTCTTTACAAAACCATTAAACAACTAAAAATATGAAACTTTAATAAAACCAAACTTTTTAAAATAGCCAAATAAGCTCTGTGGGAGCTTTTTGGCTCAACAGTAAGCTTAAATAAGCTAAAAAGGATTTTAGAACTTGAAAAAGCTTGAAATAAGCTACACAATGAACACAGAGGTTGGAATAATCTAAAAGGTACTAAGAGTGATCAAAATAAGCATAAACAAATGGATAAGAACAATGGAATAAGCCAATAAGTTCAAATAAGCAAATCCAATATCCAAAATCCAAACAGGCTAAGTTTACGGCACCTCATAAGCCAACCAAAAAAAATTCTAAAAAATAAAATAAAAATATAACTAATTAAAGAAGCTTCCAAATCAATGAATTCCAGAATTTTATGAGATTTGGACTAAAATTGAGATCATGAAAATTAAAAAACTTTTTCTGCGGTTGAAAACTCGTTTTTGTAGCCTAAAAATGGTTGATTTAGCCTTGTAAAAAACTCTAAAAATTAAAATAAAAATACCACTAAGTAAAAAATATATAAGAGTACATTATCCCAAAATTTTATCAGATTTGGTTGAAAATTGAAGAAATGAAAAATAAAAGATTTTTTTTTTTCAGTTTTGGGACTTTTGACTTTTTGAGTTTTATGAACCTATTTTGACTTTTATGAACTTTGATCTAACCTTACTTACTGAAAATGTAGTAATAAGCTATTTTGAGACTACATAAAGCTACTTTAACTAGAAATGCAATGATATGATGAGAATGGGACCTAACTACCTAACAGTGAACTCATAAGATGAGTTTAAACATGAAAATGACCTTTTAACTAATAAGGACTGAGTTTTATGGTTTTTCTGAACTAATAGGACCTAAAGAAGCATGTTTTGACCTTATGCAACAACTGCAATACCAACAATAGCCAAGAACACCTCAGTGCCAAACACACCTTTAAAAGCATGAAAATGAGATTTTCATAGTATACCACTGATTCAGGCCATATAAATGATTCCAATAGTTATAATATGATAATATGAACTCAGTTAAGCACAAAAACACAAGTGATAACAATAAATACTCTTAAACACTTATTGAGCAAATTTGACAGTTAAATCCTATAATGAGCAGATATGATTTCTAATGAACAAGCTAGATATTTTAAGCAATAATATCACTAAAAAGTACCTAAGAAATAAAAAAAAAATACTGAGAAAAGCACTAATTAAGCATTTGAACAGTAAAAAGCTAAAATGTAGAAAATATCTTACAAATTGATCCAAACTGAGAATAAGGTACACAGGCCAATAGAACACAACCTAAGCTTCCCAAGAAGCACTACAACCCAGGGCATTCCATTATTAACCATGCTCCTTGCATCTTTATCATTTCCACTGACTTTTTTTTTTTTAGCTATTTATTTAGTATTTTGGCTTATTTTTAGTATTTTGAATTCAAACTGATTAAAAAGCTTAGAAAGCTTATAAAGGATTAACAGTGACTTATTTGAGCTTAAGGAACCAGTAAACAACAACTTTTACAATAACAAGGCTAAAATGAGATTTTTCACATTAAAATTGGCATAAACTGAATTAGACAAGGAAAGCTTGAAATTTATATTGTTTTAAACTAGAATTACACTGAAAAGATTAGATTACAACTTTAAAGCTAAAGTTGAGACTTGAAAATACTAAATTACACCAAGTCGACATCATTAAACTAAGCTACCTTACATACTTTTTCTTCACTGCTTCATTTCTCCTTTATAATGACATTTTAGGTTATCCTTGACTTTCTGAGCAAATCCTACTTCTTTTCTGAGCCCTTGGATGTTTCAAAGTGATCCTGACCTTTGAATGTGAAATTGGCGCCAAAAATATCTTTTGACAGATGGAGGTTGAGTGTGAGAGTTTTAAGGGTTTAAATGGTTCTTGGGAGGTTGTGTGAGGTGGAGGGACAGAGTAGTGAGAGTTGGTGGTGAGGTGGAGGTGGTTTTGGTTTAGCAGTGAGGTGGGAGGGAAAGGATGAAGGGGAGTGGGTTTGACTAGTATTTTGACCCTGGTATTAGTTATAAGGGGTGTTTTGGGCTGGGTTAGTTTTTGGGCCAAGGTAATAAATAAGGGTGGGTTGGATTGGTAGTGGGTTTGTTTATTTGGGTTATGTAAATAATAGGGTCCGTTTGTTTTGTTTAGTTAAAAACCACAAGGACCACAAATGTAATTTACTGAAAATGCAAGGGTGGGATTTGGCAATTTTCTGAAGTTTATCCAAGGGACTAAACTTGCCATGTTTGAATAACCAAAGGACCATAAATGTTATTTTTCCAATTTTACACCTTCAGGGGTATTTTCTATCAACTTTCAAACTTGAAGGACCATTCTTGCCAATTGTTGAAATTTGTAATCCAAGGGTTAAAATTGTCATTCCTTGATTCCTGGGGGACTGTTGTTGACTTTTCTTCAAAATAAATCTTCCAGGGACCATTTCTAACAATTCTTGAAATTTCAGGGACTGATTCTGCCAATTATGCAAACTTTGCTCGTTTTTCATCTGTTTTCAATCCTTTTGTACCTGAAACATATAAAAACACAATCCAAGGATATTTGTAGTATTATATGACATATCTGAGTGTTTTTAGCTGTTTTTACAGTTTAAATGGGTATAAAATGATGAGTATTTAAACACTCATCACTTCACAATAATTTCTTCCATTTTCGGTATTCGAAAATGTCTTAACGATACTTTCACAAACAGTACACGTCATGTAATACCACCCTTGATCAGATACAACTTTCAAAATTGTTCCTATAACAACACACCCACTTGACTGGAATCAAAATAAAAGTAACAAAACAAATAAAAAAAATATCAATAAATAATATTACTACATGGATAAGTTAGTAAAAAAAATTTAATAGACAATTAAACACAAAATAAAGTCACCTCTTCAATGTCATAGAGATCCTCGATACTTTTGAATGGAAACTGCAAATAAAACTGTACTAGTTGTCTTACAACCGACTCTGTAGATAGGAGTACATTTGTATATCCACTCTTAGCAACATCAGAACTTAATCTATTCAGGTAATAAAAAACTCTCAACACAATTGCTTTATCAAACTTATAAAACCATACGAATTACCACGTCAATGCACAAACTTACTTTTTTTTTGAATTCTTTGATATGTGGGTTTGATTCATCATTTATCAACACTTTCATGCCGGCAAAACAATTTGAGACTTGCGCCGTAGCTGCATGTGATCAAAAATTATAATATCCTTTCTTAAATCTCGCATAACAAAATTGAAAATCAAAATACCTACTATCCCACATGCTTTTCTTTGCCATAACTATAAGTATAATTATAGGATCTTTTGATGTTGCATGTGCATTGATATACTCATGAAGCATAACAGCCAGTTCATTCCAAAGTGTGCATGGAACTCTCACACCACTGGAGAAAAGATATAACATTATTAACGAAAACCTTGGTCATGCTAAAGTATGTGTTTTATGACATTATAAATAATTTGAAAAACGATAAACACTATAAATCACCTAAGATCTTGTAGCTTGAACTCTAAAAATTGTTTAGGTTTGTCTTCTTCATCAATAATAGTGATGTTGTTGTTCTCGACCAATTGTCCAATAACATCTGAAAAGAATAAATCATAACATATATTCCATGAGAAACACAGACAGTTATTCAATTACTTTATAAGAAACAAATGTTTCTGCTACAGAATAAAACTATATAAGAAACACATGGTATTATATAAGAAACACGTGTACAACTATATAAGAAATATATATATAACGGTAAAGCGTAACACAAAAAATAAGTAAAAAATTAAAAACTTACCAAAAGAAGATTTAGGGTCATTCCTGTGCCCTAAAAAACTTTCAAAAGGAAGTAGATTCAAAGTCTCTTGTATATCAGAAAAATCAGAATATCGTTTTACATGTGTTTTTTTAATAAAGTGGATTTTGCATGGATGAGAACTCAGTTTAAGCATGTCTGTATTACTTTTGACAATAAAGTTTGATATAAAATGACAATCATCCTGGCGAATGAGAAATTGAAAATCAGAAACCACTAAATTACCAATGGTCGCATGGATCTTCGTACCCTGTCTCACAAACCATATCATCAACAATAAATATTTACAACATGCATATAGATCTGAAAAGAAATATTTGGTTATAAAAAAATTATTATACCTCTTCATCCATCAGAATCATGTCAATACCAGCAACTTTGGACTGATTAGTGACACCGTAGTACTGATTCCATATAGAAACTACTTTTACCTTAATATTGATCTTACCATTCGTGCCGTCAATATCCGAAAGGGAGGTGATCAACATAGTTTTGCCTGCGCTAAGAAAACAAAAGCAAAAGAATTAGAAAACCAATGAATAATGAGCACCCACATTGGGCGACTATATATAGGCTCAGGATTAGGGTTTCACAACCGTGGGCCAGAAGATATCGCGTAATTCAAATATAGAAAAGATATCGGAGAGGATAACCATCGTTTTTAAAACATTCTAGAAGATGCCTCTCATACTGCCAGAGACCCCGCGACACCAAAGTTTCAGAAAACACACCCAGTTCCAAAAGGTTTTTTTATTCTCATTTTCGACACGTCTATGTTTGGTGAGGCCCCCAAAAAAACACTTTTGGCCTAGCGACATTCTCTCGATGGCAAAACCAATTAACCAATGAGAGGCCTCGATATCAAAATGGAGCCCTCCCATTGGTTAATCGAATCCCTCGATTTGGCCAAAAGTGAGTTCTCATATTATATAAAAGATATCCAATCTTCTAATTGTACATGTATACATATGGTTAATTCATCATAATGTCATTGTCTTGCGGATAAATTGGTACTCCCTCCGTCCCATATTTATAGTCCACATTTCCTTTTCAGATTGTCCCAAAATAATTGTCCACTTTCCTTATTAAGTAAAAATTAGAGAATCTAGTGGAGGAATATTCTATTTTAGAGGTTAAAAATTAAAATGCCTCCACTTTTATTAAACTTTGTTATTTCTCTCTTATGACAATAATTTTGGGACGGAGGGAGTATTATAAATTTATGACCTAATTGACAAACGTTGCTATCTTTACGTACTATTTAAGTATCATTCTATAGCAGGTTAAACAGTAACGTGTCTATCAAACTGACAAAAATGGTGCTTGTGACGGAGTCAGAAAATGTAATTAAAGAGGGCATCGAGAAGAAAAAGTTGTTTTTGATAAACTTTGATGATTCGGGTCGGGTTCATTCAATGACAACATAAGCGCTTTATTTGCCGCAGTTAACAATTTTTACGAGATGTTGAAAAAAAATTAGTGAGAATTGTATCAAATCAACAAACTAATTCAAGGGAAAGTGTTTATTTATCGAAACCAACATTAGAGAAATTGATGAAATCTATGACGCTAAAAGTTACATTAGAACAACTAACGGTGTTAACAATATCATACAAATTTTTACATGTGAACAAAGTTCATATATACCTGAACGTACTTAAAGAATGTGAATGAGAGTATAAACTGTGAACACGATAGTCTTCAACATATTTAGCATTATGCAAATTTATGCTATTTAGGCAAAATAATTACAAAATGATATTCTGAATATCACATGTGATTTCCTGTGATTTTCTGAATATCACAAGTGATATTCTGTGATATTCAGAATATCAGTACCACAAATGATATTCTGAATATCATAAGTGATATTTTGTGATATTCAGAATATCACTTGTGATTTCCTGAATATCACTAGTGATTTCCTGAATATCACAAGTGATTTCAAGTAATGTTTTGTAACATGAAAATCAAAAGTGATATTCATAATATCACAATTGATATTCAGAAAATTAAGTGATAGATATTCAGAAAATCACGAGTGATATTCAGAATATCACAAGTGATATCTTGAATATCAATTGTGATATTAAAAAACGTATGAAAATGGATGAAAACGTAAGAAAACGGACGAATACGTATGAAAACGGACGAAAACATAAGAAAATCACAAGTGATATTCTGAATATCACTTGTAATATTCATAAAAGTAAGAAAACGGATGAAAACGGACGAATACGTATGAAAACGGACAAAAACGTATGAAAGCGTAAAAACACGTATGAAAACGGACAAAAACATACGAAAAATGGACGAAAACGTAAGAAAACTGATGCAAACGTAAGAAAACAGATGAAAACGTAAGAAAAGAGACGAAAATGTATGAAAGCATAAAAACACGTCTAAAAACGGACGAAAACGTATGAAAAATGGACGAAAATGAAAGAAAACGGACGAAAATATATTAAAACAAACGAAAAAGGACGAAAACGTATGACAACGAACGAAAACATAAGAAAACAGATGAAAACGTAAGAAAACGGACGTAGACGGGCAAAAACGTAAAAAAAACAGACGAAAACGTATAAAAACGGACGAAAACGTATGAAAACAGACGAAAACGTTTAAAAATGGACGAAAACGTAAAAAACGGACGAAAACGGACAAGAACGGCTGAAAACAGACGAAAACGTATATAAACGTATGAAAACGGACAAAAACGTATGAAAATGGACGAAAACGTATAAAAACGAACGAAAACGTTTGAAAATGGATGAAAACAGACGAAAACGTTTGAAAAGAGACGAAAACGTAAAAAAACGGATGAATACAGACGAAACGTATAAAAACGGACGAAAACGTATGAAAGCGAAAAAAAAGGAAAAAAATGAAGTAGAAAACAAGACAAAAAAAAATAAAAAAAAATAAAAATAAATAAAAACGTGAACTAAAATAATAATTAAAAATTGAATATCAAAAGGACAAAAAAAGAGAAAAAAAAAAAGAATAATAAGAAAACAAAATGTAGGACCTTTGATACAACTTATTTCACAACTTATTCAAGCTTATTCTAGAGAGAGAGTAGAGAGAGAGAGAGTGGAGACTTCATGTAAAAGATTAAGAACTATGTGTGTTTATTGAATGATGAAGCTCAANTACATTTGTTGTCGCTGTTCTTTCACATTAATCTTTATCACTATACTTTGTAGATTCTTCTTTTTGGCGTAGAATCTTTCTTTGACTGTTGCTTTCCTTTGATCTTAGTGAGAACTTTCCATTGACTTTGAGATGTATGTATGAGCATGTGGAAACTAGTGTGGTGGTTGTACCTGCATAAAACAGTTAGCAATAACACATCCGGTACTTACAGGTTTGGAATTAGAGATCGTCAACAGCATATTGTGAAGACTTTCTCCAACCCTTACCATGGCTGTTCCTAATCGGATACCCTCGAAAGAGCTTACACAGACATACCGAAGTACACCCACGATTAGGTGAGTCGCTGGAGATCACCCCACGACTGAAGACCGTTTGGAATCCACTGAAAACACTAAGCGTAACCCACAAGAGATTACCGAAGTGACCTGCTGTCAGGGCTGCTTGATGTTGACCCTGGCAGGAGTTTCCGTTCAATCATTGAGAAGTACATAAGTAAATTCTCTCATAAACGTTCTGGCAGATTGCTAAGACCTGCGTAGGACTCTAAAGTTTACATCTGGCGTCCATTGATGTAGAACAACCAATGTAATAATATCGTGTGTTCCTATG
>LBNU01038140.1:71220-87346 GCA_014162995.1 Artemisia annua | reverse complement strand
CTGCTGCGGCCTAGATCCGGGGCAGTAACGGGTGGTTCCTTGCTGTGACCTGGCTAGTGACCGTTGAGAGGCCTGCTCACTATGACCCTTCATCTTTATTAAGATGATAAACTATTGATTGAGATTGAGATTGAGTATATGATCGTGATGTCTATACCTGCCTCTAGTCACATATAGCACTTAAACTCTTCAGGTCTATAACTGGTTTTTTTTCACTTAAACTCTATGGACTCACCAGCGTAAGCTGACCATTAGCGTGTATTCTCAGGTTTAAGGCGATAGCTCACTATTTGAAGGCGTTTGGCAAGGGGCATGGTCATAGGCGACTCTGATGAACATTTGGGACCGCTTTATTTATTTTATGGGCCTATTTCCGCACTATTTTCATATCATGTAAACTATGTGCTTTACATAGCAACTTTTATTCTATATAAATGAAATAAAAACCATTCTTTGTTCCTTGTGTTGTGATATCGATTTCGTAGCACCCCAATGCATGTATGCTTCCGCTAGACCCGAATTTTGGGGGTGTTACACATTATAAACTAATCACACTAAAAAGTATCATTTAACCATTTAAATAAATTAGGTTAAATCATTCATTATTCTAACAACCTTTTCAACTTCATCTCAATCCATAACCGACTTTTAATTCTATACTAAATACGTGATCAATTCCGGCAACCCCTGCACTTCCATCTCGATGGTGTAAATACTTCACATTAAATTATGGGACTCCTTCTTGAGTATCTTGATTACTCCACATTAAATTAGAGGACTCAATCCGTGTTACGCACAAAGTTTGTATCTAATTGTTCATCGTGTAATGTTTGTGTAAATTGCCGAATATACAACAATCTATAACTAAGGCTCCCGCAGGAGATATTGGTTATTTGTTGAAATGAATTTGTTTAGGTTTACGTAAATGTAATCATTTTGTTGAGTTTATAGTTATTTATTATTATTATTATTAATTTTTTTTATATTTTTTAGACTCGTGCGTTGCACCGATTTGTTTTTATAACTTACAAATAGGTTAGATCAATAATTATGTATTGTTTCCTTTATATTCATTATTTAAGGCGGTATTTAGTTGTGTTTATTTTTGTTAAAGGGTTTTAAGCTTCTTTAATAGTAAAGAATGCAGTTAAACAAATAATATGGTCGATAACAAATAAAAGAGAAGAAAAGAATGAAATTGTAATTATTCAAAAATAAAAACCATCAATATTATAGGCATGAAGCAATCTTGAAATAAAATCAAACCACTAAAGTTGATATCACAATATAAAAAATGATTCTTTAGTTTAACTACAAAAAATCATGTGATCATCATATATTATTATGCAACATATCTTCATTGTGATTTTATAAATCAATACAATGAACATTCAAAGTCATTAAGAATTTATGAGTATCATTCTCATTTGTAAACTCAATATATATTTAGTAGTATCTCTAAAAAAATCCATCCAAACCAACCGATGAGTCCTCATTTGGGATCGGTTTTTTCTACGTTCGAATCTTTCTTTCTATGATCTTCTTTGTAGCCCGTCTTGAACGACCTTTTTGACCATTCGTTGTAGTCCTTTTTGAACGACCTTCTTGACCAACTCGTCGTGCCCTACGTCTCTTTATCATCTTTAATGTATTATTCCTTGTAATAGGGGAAAAATAAGAGATTACTTGAGAAAAATAATAGCAAATATACATGCATTTATGTATATCTCAAATTTGGGCTCATCAACCCGTGGAACCATTTTTAAAATCCAGTAAAATATACGAACGTATAGGAAGGTGCATACCAAAGCATGAGTAGCGTGAGAATGCATGCTAAAAACTGAACCTGCTTTTGTTTTGTGTAACTTTGGGATTTCAAGATTCTTTGTATTGTTCTTATACAAAATTTGCAGATGAGACTAAGAAAAGAGAGAGTATAGATACATCACCTCTTCTCTTGTAACATTAGTAAGAGAATCATATTGTATGTATTACCTGCACACGAAAAAAAAAATCAAGAAACAATTCTAACAATAAATTACAAAATAAAGTAGGAGGAATGAAGATTCGAACTTTTGTGTTTGTGCATGTGATTTTGGGCGGTTTATATAGGCATGGATTAGGAAAAATCGTCAATTATTCTTGCAACCTTTTCAACTTATTCTCAATCCATAACCGAATTTTAATTCTATACTAAATACCATGTGATCAATTCCGGCAACCCTTGCACTTTCATCTCCTCCATTAAGCAAACATGAATGTAACGACATGACTCTTTGCATGCTCGCAATTACTCAAGTCGAACAATTAAGGCTCCAATTACACATGAAACTCTATTTTCTGCATTTAATTCCGAGCAATAGCTTGTTGTACTCTATGCAATCTTGACGCCTCCACATTCAATTAGAGGGGACAATAAGAGATTACTTGAGAAAAATAATAGCAAATATACATGCATTTATGTATATCTCAAATTTGGGCTCATCAACCCGTGGAACCATTTTTAAAATCCAGTAAAATATACGAACGTATAGGAAGGTGCATACCAAAGCATGAGTAGCGTGAGAATGCATGCTAAAAACTGAACCTGCTTTTGTTTTGTGTAACTTTGGGATTTCAAGATTCTTTGTATTGTTCTTATATAAAATTTGCAGATGAGACTAAGAAGAGAGAGAGTATAGATACATCACCTCTTCTCTTGTAACATTAGTAAGAGAATCATATTGTATGTATTACCTGCACACGAAAAAAAAAATCAAGAAACAATTCTAACAATAAATTACAAAATAAAGTAGGAGGAATGAAGATTCGAACTTTTGTGTTTGTGCATGTGATTTTGGGCGGTTTATATAGGCATGGATTAGGAAAAATCATCAATTATTCTTGCAACCTTTTCAACTTATTCTCAATCCATAACCGAATTTTAATTTTATACTAAATACCATGTGATCAATTCCGGCAACCCTTGCACTTTCATCTCCTCCATTAAGCAAACATGAATGTAACGGCATGACTCTTTGCATGCTCACAATTACTCAATTCGAACAATTAAGGCTCCACTTACACATGAAACTCTATTTTCTGCATTTAATTCCGAGCAATAGCTTGTTGTACTCTATGCAATCTTGACGCCTCCACATTCAATTAGAGGGGACAATAAGAGATTACTTGAGAAAAATAATAGCAAATATACATGCATTTATGTATATCTCAAATTTGGGCTCATCAACCCGTGGAACCATTTTTAAAATCCAGTAAAATATACGAACGTATAGGAAGGTGCATACCAAAGCATGAGTAGCATGAGAATGCATGCTAAAAACTGAACCTGCTTTTGTTTTGTGTATGAGATTAATTATATTTACATTGCAGTTGTTTTAAACTTTGGGATTTCAAGATTCTTTGTATTATTCTTATATAAAATATATATAAAATTTGCAGACGAGACTAAGAAAAGAAAGAGTATAGATACATCACCTCTTCTCTTGTAACATTAGTAAGAGAATCATGTTGTATATATTACCTGCACACGAAAAAAAAGAAAATCAAGAAACAATTCTAACAATAAATTAGAAAATAAAGTAGGAGGAATGAAGATTCGAACTTTTGTGTTTGTGCATGTGATTTTGGCCGGTTTTATAGGCATGGATTAGGATAAATCATCAATTATTCTTGCAACCTTTTCAACTTCTTCTCAATCCATAACCGAATTTTAATTCTATACTAAATACCATGTAATCAATTCCGGCAACCCTTGCACTTTCATCTCCTCCATTAAGCAAACATGAATGTAACGACATGACTCTTTGCATGCTCGCAATTACTCAAGTCGAACAATTAAGGCTCAATTACACATGAAACTCTATTTTCTGCATTTAATTCCGAGCATTGTTGTACTCTATGCAATCTTGTCGCCTCTACATTCAATTAGAGGGGACAATCTTATAGTATTACGAGACATTCAGATCCCGTGCTACGCACGGGCTATCGCATATTCTTTATGTGTATTGTCGAGTGTATGCTTAATTATTGTTTAGTATCATCTCCCTCAATCTGTGTGCTACCATTGGCAATTCATTATTCAAGTTGATATTTTTAATATGCCGTATTTTGTTATTTTAGCAAACTGTTTTAATTTTATTGTTCAAATTTGATGTACTAAAACTCACCGCTACAAAAGAGCTTTATTTTACCTTTATCAATGACATTGTTCCTACATTACATGTAGCGTACCAAAGTTGTTATTCATGCAAGTGATGCAAGCATATTATTACATAGTTCACTACTAATCTTTGTCCGGTTGCTCATCATAGTTACGGATTATCAAATGTAATCTTTTAGTAGCTTTCCGATGACGCAACACTTTATATTATTCTTTGGTTTCAAAAGTTGTAGCATTTCCTTGTCAATACCGAGTATATGTAAAAGTTAATATAATCATGTATGTGTAAACTGTATAAAAATCGTTACGAACCTTTTTGGCTTTATTCATTTTACTGTATAACTAATTGCATTGAAAATTAACATTTAAGTCTAACTCACATTAATAAATTTTCTCAGTAAACTCGATTCCAAATAGTTTACTAAATGAATATTAATTAACACACTATTAATAATTCTTAAAACTTTTGGATACTCGGGTTGCCTCATGACCCGTGCGATGCAACATCACTTCAAATAAAGAGATTAAAATTAATTTTCTTTGAGAATCTTATACCATTCATATTATATGCCAAATGAAAAGGATGTAGTAAAATGTCCGTGGACTTCATCTTCATGGGAGACATTTACTAATTCCGACCCGTGCGATGCACTCAGGCTCATTTTATTTGTTCTTAACGTATTGCTGAGCATAATATAATCATGTATGTGTAATAATGTCACATAAACTGTATAAAAATCGTTACAAACCTTTTTGGCTTTATTCATTTTACTATATAAACTAATTGCATTGAAAATTAACATTGAAGTCTAACTCATATTAATAAATTTTCTCAGTAAACTCGATTCCAAATAGTTAACTAAATGAATATTAATTAACACAGTATTAATAATTACTAAAACTTTTGGATACTCGGGTTGCCTCATGACCCGTGCGATGCAACATCACTTCAAATAAAGAGATTAAAATTAATTTTCTTTGAGAATCTTATACTATTCATATTATATGCCAAATGAAAAGGATGTAGTAAAATGTCCGTAGACTTCATCTTCATGGGAGACATTTACTAATTCCGACACATGCGATGCACTCAGGCTCATTTTAATTTTTCGTAACGTATTGATGAGCACTAATTTTCGTTATTTTGTTCTAATTGCTAGTAGCATATTGCTCATAACTATTTTTTTTTTCATTTTGTTGGTCAATAGGTTCATCAGTTGTGATTTTGGTATCACAAATTCTCAAAATTATTTTATAAGTCGAATAGTGTACACCATTATAAGTGATATTTGTAAATGTCAAGCCAAAAATAGTTGGCTATTAGATCAATTACTTGTACCAATTAATTTGACGTCCTAATTGGATCTTGTTTTGTCTGTGACATGAAAAAGGACGAAAACTTGAGAAGCTAGATACCCAAAGATAATTATTCATAATCAAATTGACAAAAAGATATCACCATTTATGTTCACATTCAAAGAAGAATATGCATACGATGCAAATTTGAAGCAAGATGCTTTTGGTTTTTCGGTACTAAGATTACTCACTACAATTTATTTAAATATAAACCAACTTGACAAATAAACTATCAAAACATAAAATAGATATATTTCACATATTGACTATTGATATAACATTGATTCATGAATATATACATAAATTGGTACATAACGATAAACATTGGTATATAATTTAATGAAATTTTACTTGTGTACATGCTTAAATATTCAATCGATAAGCACATTGTCACATTTGGACAAAACAATTCACGTGATACATCATGAACAAAAGATAAGGAATCTTTATGAGTATCATTCTCATTTGTAACCTCAATATATATTTAGTAGTATCTTTAAAAAATCCATCCAAACCAACCGATGAGTCCTCATTTGGGATCGGTTTTTTCTACATTCGAATCTTTCTTTCTATGATCTTCGTTGTAGCCCGTCTTGAACGACCTTCTTGACCATTCGTTGTAGTCCGTTTTGAACGACCTTCTTGACCAACTCGTCACGCCCTATGTCTCTATATCATCTTTAATGTATTATTCCTTGTAATAGGGGAAAAATAAGAGATTATTTGAGAAAAATAATAGCAAATATGCATGCATTTATGTATATCTCAAATTTAGGCTCATCAACCTGTGAAACTATTTTTAAAATCCATTAAAATAAACAAACGTGTATAGGAAGATGAGACTGAGAAAATAAAAGATTATAGATACATCACCTCTTCTATTCTCTTGCAACATTAGTAAGAGAATCATGTTGTATGTATTACCTGCACACGAAAAAAAAAAAGAAAATCAAGAAACAATTCTAACAATAAATTACAAAATAAAGTAGGAGGAATGAAGATTCGAACTTTTGTGTTTGTGCATGTGATTTTGGCCGGTTTATATAGGCATGGATTAGGATAAATCATTAATTATTCTTGCAATCCTTTCAACTTCTTCTCAATCCATAACCGAATTTTAATTCTATACTAAATACTATGTGATCAATTCCGGCAACCCTTGCACTTCCATCTCCTCCATTAAGCAAACATGAATGTAACGACATGACTCTTTGCATGCTCGCAATTACTCAGGTCGATCAGTTAAGGCTCCAATCACACGATTTTAACTAAAAAAACTATGTCATGATTACTACACATTTAATTTAAGGACTACGTTATTAATTCCGGCAACCCTTGCACTTCCCTCTCGATGTTAAAAATAGATTTTAAAGCATGAAACTCTATTTTCTGCATTTAATTCCGAGCATTAGCTTGTTGTACTCTATGCAATCTTGACGCCTCCACATTCAATTAGAGGGGACAATCTTATAGTATTATAGATAGATACCTGACATATCCGTATTACCCCATGACTATCCAGTTCTATCCTAACCTATAAAAGATTAATGTTTTAAAGGAATAAATGTTATCTCTTGCAATTAATGTGACACACATTTAATAACTAAGTCCATGATTCTAATTAGAGTGTTAGCATAGTTATTATTTAACACTTACTTTGATTAGTCTTTAAGTTAGTGAGGAGATCATCATATTTTGTCATTCAACTAAGATTGTTATTCCACAGACACTCTTCATAATTTCTTTGATTTATTTAAATAAGAATTTAAACGTTAAAAATTATTTTGTAAATCTTTCTTACTTTGGTCATTGTTAAACCATTTTAAATTACTAGGATAATTCCAAAAATGACCAAGTTGCCCAATTGCTGGGCTTTTCTGACCTTAGATTTGAAAGTTCCCAAATTGACCAGTAGCCCAAAAGCCAGTAGCCAACCAGGGGACGCCAAATGTCGGAATTTTGGGCAACTATTATTTTTTTGGGGCAACGCCTCCTTTTTTTGGGCAACTTGTGACACTTGGCTTCCCATGGGTGGCTACTGGCTTTTGGGCAACTGGCCAGTTTGAGAACTTTCAAATCTAAGGTCAGAAAAGCTTAGCAATTGGGTAACTTGGTCATTTTTGAAATTATCCCTTTAAATTAACATTGGTGTCATTGAAAGTGGTTGGATAACATAAGTTATTATTTGCAATCAATAAAGTAAACAATAATACATAACGAAAAATATATGTAAATGACACGTGCGTACATGCATATTATGACTATATAAGTGTAAAAAAAAATTGCATAATGTTATAAAGAAATTTTATTTGACAACCCAATGTATATAAAAAAACAGGCTTTATCATGCTAAGATAGAAATTTATATTATTAACCAATTGTATTATTAAAATTAGGAAATATATAATTCTTGTGCACCAATAATTAAAATATAGATATATTGTAACTTATGTTGAAACACATTATGTAGATTTATGCCAAAGTCCTATGTGTGCACGGGGGTATAGAACTAGTTTATACTACATAAAAATCATTTTAGACCATATGTCCTAATTATTATTATTAATTTTAGTTTTTCAAAAACATATTTTAAGCAATTACAAATCACTAAGCATTATGTACAATCAAATAATACACCAACACATTTAAAATACTCACTAGTCAACATCTAATTAATGTTCTTATCAAAACACCCACTAAATGAAAAATACAAGTTATTAAGATTATTATACAAACCGATATAAGACAAAATGTATAATCATTTTCAAAGTAAAGATAAAAACCAAAATTTTCTACTAATGGGGTGTTAGGAATTGCGATTGGTTGTAGATTATCTCATATCACAATTCAAAAACGCTATTCATATGTTTGTTGTGTTTGGAAAAAGGAGTTGTTATAATCAATTATTTGCGTTTGTAGACCTTCAAAGCGCATAAATAAATGAAACTACTCCTTCCATGCTTTTGTAAACGTGTTTATGACATTCTATGTGATAGAAAAATAAACATATGTATTTTAAAATTAATTAGTTTAACAATTATATCCCCCCCCCCAAAAAAAAAGAGAAATAAAGAAGTATATAATTTAAAAGACATGCAAAAGAAACCTTACATGAAGAGGATGAAAAAGAATAGAGGAAATCAAGTGAATGAGAGGCGATGCACAACTTGGGCTTCTTCGATAATATATGTTAAATGTTCGTTTATAAAAAATAGTAATGTAGGAATATTTATTATCTAACTAAATTGTTATAAGGTGATAGAAAAATAAACATATGTATTTTAAAATCAATTAGTTTAACAATATACCAGCATCGTTTTAGTCATTTTACACGTTAAGTATCTAAATAATCTGTTTTGCCAAACTGTAAAAATTAATTATCAGATTATTAAATTACCATACGCAGAATCAAATCTCATTGTATTTTATGTGAATTAACTTTACATTTGTAATAAATGTAAAGTAATGGATACCCTTAGAATTTTTTATATGATGTTATACGTCCTCGCCGGAAATTGTAATTACAAGGTATCTGCACCGCATTACTCGAGTATCCTGCTAGTATATACAATGTAACTAGAACATATAAACGTTAAACTAGTAGTAACAATGACCACACTTGTGACCAAACAACATTGCTACCTCAACGCCAACATAACTTTCTCTCTCCTATATCAAACACGGACCAAATACTCGTAATGGTGACCGAACATGTGGCCAAACACTTTTTTTAAAATTATAATTTTATAAATATTAAAAAAACATTACAATAATAAAAATAAAATTAAAACATTACAATAAAAATTAAAAACTTAAACTAATAATCTAAATTATATCGCTCCTTGATATTTTGCTTTAGGGCCAACATCGCCACTAGTTGTTTTCCAGTTAAATGGTCATGATGGGGTTCATTGTAATACACGATGTCTTTCTCCATTTTCTTTCATTGTTTTAACATCAAACACTTGATGTTGCAGTTCTAACTTTTATCCTTTCGTGTAAGCCTCTGTTGTTCCAATTTTTCCTTTTATGCAAGCTTTAGTCTCTCCAATTTCGTTTGATCCCGACACTTTAGATCTTCCAATTTCAATTCCCACTCCTTTATTCTCAAATGCTCATAGGAGGCTTCCTTCCTCTACGAAAATAGCAGCGTTGCGACCTTTTTGAATTTACTGAGCAATGCGTCAAAAAGACAAGGATCAACCGCAACTGAAGATTCAGAACGAGAAGTGGAGGATGAGCCTTTCTTCTTAGACCTGTTTCGACCCATTGGCTGAACCTCTACATCCTTTGAATACGCTGCTTCGTCGTTTAGATCCAAACCAATATGTGTTGAATCCGAAGTGCCGCGTGATGTGGTTTCCGATGTCCTTGATTTTTTTGAAGCGACTTTTTTGGATTTGAAAAACTTTCACATTTCTACATATTTCCATTATCTATGGTCCTTCAAAATCTTCCAACATTTGGTCAGTGTGAAAGGCGCATTATAAATAGCGCGATACTCTTTGCACGATGCTTCGTAGATAGTAGAGTCACATTCTCCGCTCTGTGCCTCCCTTTGATGCTATTGTAAATCTCACAAAATTGACTAACTTTAGGACGAATCCTATTTTTTTCATTTTCAGATGAGGGAATCGTAGCTTTTTTTGCATCCCTTATCCTTCTCAAAGTAGTCTACTACTTCCGTCCAAAACCCTTGCATCTTTTTAGAATTTCCGTCAACGCTATTCTCGGATACGTGTAACCAAGCTTTATACAAAGCTATCTATTCCTGAGGGCTCCATGGATCATTAAAATTTTTGTCATTCTTCTTGGCCGCTTGATGCCTTTTCGTATACTTTCTTTTGACGGGCGCAACCTCCTCGCCGGGAGAGTTGTCTTCAACGGGTTGGGATGAACCTTTCGAACCTTGAGCCAAAATAGGCTGAGAAGGTTGACCAAATAACAGATCAAAATCCTCATCAATATTTAAACGGTTAACCGAAGAAAAAGGTTGAGAAGGTTGAGATTGGTATGGTGGTGATGACATGTGTGGACGATACCCGTATTGTTGGTTAAACGCTTGGTGCATTTGATTTTGTTGTTGTTGGTTAAATGATTGGTGCATTTGGTTTTGTTGTTGTTGGAACGAAGGAGAAAACGGATTATTTGTGTAAATAGAATTTGATACATTGATTGGTATGTGAAACTAGTAGAATGAAAATTAATTGGTGGTGATTGTACAGTTAACATAAAATTGGGGTCGGTTGTTGTTGGAACGTTTTTTTGTCATAGGGATTTTGGTGTTTTGTTTTTGGGAGTTTTATGAGACATTTTTTTAGTTGGTAAATAGTTGGTAGTTGTAGAAGAGAGTGTATAAAAAATGATAAGAGAAAATGCGGTTTATAGAGAAGAAAGTGGGTTTAAAAAAAATTGAAAATACAAACACCCCAACGTCTATTTTAGTACCCATTGGCTACTTTTTCTCCTCAATTCTTTTGGTCGCCTAACAGACCAAACAATTCATTTTCAGAGGAAGGGGGCACGTCTGATCGACCCAAACCGCCCAAATCGGTTTTGTCTCATCACGAGTGGTCTTACATAAAACTTCAAATTCTTGATAAGAATTTTGTTTAAGTTTTTAGTGGTGGAACTCAACGTCATACATTCTAAAGTTCATATTTATGTTAAAGTCATATAATACTCGATAGAAGATTAATGCCGTCTTTGAATATACGGAGGCCCTATAAAGAATTCTGTTTAATAACAAAAATGGGCCTAAAATAGAAATCAAATAATTTTCTAAAGAGATACAACGAGAAATCATTGTTTTCAAAGTGCTTCGGCAAGCATTTTCAATGCTACTTGTTAAATCAAATATTTGTTTATAGAATATATATACATATCATATACGTATTTTGAGTCCCTTATAATTTAAAGGTCCTGTGCGACAGCATGTCTCGCACACCCTCATATACAGCTTTGCGAATGAACAATCGTCTCATTTGCACCCGTAATTCTATCTTCCTTCAAAGGTTGAAACAAAAAAATATGAAAAAATAATCTTTTACAAAATTAAGAATAATCGTCTTCCATGCATCTGCAAATAAGTTAACTCATCTTAATCAACCGTGAAGGTGTAAGAACACCATAACCAAAACAATACCCTTTACCCATCAATTCGCCGTTAGTTTTCACTATCCGCCGGCTAGGACTAGTATCCAAGCCCACAACCACGTGGCTCCAAATTTCTAGCCTCCATCTCCGCTAACACTTCATAAAAATGATCCAATTCACAAGGAAGCAATATGGGACCAGGTGTATTATACCCATATTCAATTTCAGTGTCTTCAAGAAGTACTTGAAATAAAGGATGATTAGCATACTTCATCTTCATAGCGAACCACAACCTATCTGGTCCAACATAGACCGGGAAAAACCCTTTTGGAGCCTTCTTCTTGCTCGAGCTAGGTATGGACCGACACCTTTCCCATGTCTTGATTATAATGTTTTTCTTTCCTGAACTAGCCTGCACTAGTGACTCCATGCAAAGGGTAATTGAGTGATTAAGGAATAAGGGTTTTTTTATGGACAAAGCTGTGTATGCTACAAGAAAATTGGTATATGTTTTTTGTGTTTGAAGGATCTAAAATTATTCAGTTGCATGTATTTATAGAGATGTGAATCCAAACATATAGAATTATATGATTCATTAAATCTATCCAAGTGGATAAGAGGAAAGTCTTTGAGATGAGAATTGAACTAGATAGTAGATACTAACTGTTACTTTGTCAACCCAAGGTATCCTCTACTAATTTGTTTTGCAATAAATTTGTCACCTTTTTATTACTGTTCAGAGTGGGGGCTTTTATATGCATTAGATTGGTCGTCCTTAACTCGTTTTTGTTATGAGACTAGTGATGTTTTACTGGTCGTGTTAAACACGGCCCACGGGTGTTACATAAATAACGACGGTTAACCTAATGGATATGATACCGGGTAAGCTAATTATTGACACTACATGGCTAAGTTGTTAAAACGAGACATTTTTTCTACATATTTATATTCTGATATTGTAAATATTATAATTACATAATCATTACTCGTTAACTTTCATAGAATGAGTCCACGTACAAGCTCAAAGCTCCAGCTTTCAGTTTCTTGCTTCCTCTAAGACCCTGAGTAGTATTATAGATGTGAGTACTACAACCAATGTCATATACTCAAGTTTTATTAGGAAAATAGTAGAGCTCTATGATGAAGATACCTTATGTGTAGTAGAAGTAAGATAATCAACCTCCTTTTCAAGAGATTTAAAATATTTCAAATCAACTCATTTCAGCTTTTACACCCAACTGGTTCACACGCATACTAGTGTGAACTTTTTAATTCTTCACACTTTAAAGTGTATAAACATGCTCTAATTGTTGGGATTTACAAGCAAGAAAACTTTTATCACCACGAGTAAGCATAGGAAAGATCTAGCTTGATGATTATGGTAAACAAGTAAATCACATAAAAGTACTAACCTTTAGTCAATTGAATTACTAAGACAATTGGTGTATTCTTGAATCTTGACTTTACTTCTTGGATCTTGAATCACAAGAAACCCAAATCAACTATAGTGAGTTGATCTCTATCGATTGCACACACTACACGTCTAATAAGAGTGTTAGGATACTAGTGCTTAATCCACGAATTACCAACAAGGCACGAATGCATTTGGTTTTGAGCTTGCGATCGAATCCCTTAGGTACAAGGAATGAACGATTGGTTATGGTCAAGGAGGAGGGGTGATCGATTATTGCTTAGGGTTTTAGGAACAATGATTAGTAAATAATGAATCACAACGATTCATTATATAGCCATGTAACTTGTTGGACAAGTTTGCACTTCAAATCCCACTAGGATTAGCCATTCGTCATTAACTAATTACGCGTCTAACGGAATTAACGACCATTAAATCATTTCGCGAATTATATTAGTATAATTAATACCTATGATGCAGGTTTTACCGACTAGGTTTTATTATTTATAAGTTGCTCGTCTACTTAAGGTCTACCTAATGCACTGTCGGGCAATGTACCCGGTCGTGTATGGTATAGCTAGATGGTAAAGCTGAGGTCGTCCCAAAAGCTATGCTTGTGGAGTTTATCTAAGTTTAATGTCACGTTTAAAAGAGGTTTTATGATTAAAATATTAATTAAACTAATAAAACAAAATAATGAAAGCAAATAAAATAAACGAATAGAATCAGTAGAGAGAAGTAGTGTTAACCTAGATACTACTCTTGTTATTATCATGACAAGTTTTCTAATTAAATGCATCCTATCATTTTATTTGGGGATTTAAGTCGGTAAACTCAGATGGTCAAATCGTGTAACCTATCTTAGACGTTGCCCTATTCTTACAACCTTAAATTGCAAGAGTTCATCGGAGGGTCGCTATGCCTAGAGATGCAAGAGTCATTAAGCGCCTCTACTAACTTAGACTAGTCTAACGGATGCGGGCGGTCGCAACTTACATCCCCTCTAACTCCTTAAGCAAGTCAGTTTGGTAGGTGGTCGTTCGTTGAAATTTTCAAATGCATGGTGATATTTCTATCACCAAATCACAACCTTATAATGGAATGCGGCCGGTGGGAACTTACATCCCCCTCTAACGAACTACCAAACATCATTACTACCGAAACTAGAGTGTCCTAAGACATGCTAAGAAAGTATTCAAATAAAACGATAATAGATGCGAGAAAACTAAGTCATGGCGACAACAATTTCATAACAAGGCTAACACCAAGAGGTGTTTAGCCGCTCATATTAATAAATGCAGAAAAACTCATGTTCAACATTGTAAATGAAAACATAAATTCAATGCAAAAATTATAAATGGATAAACTTATGATTGAGTTGTGATTTCTCCCTTGCAGATGACTTGTATGCAGGTGGAATGTCGTTCTCCTTGCTCCCTGAATTCCTCTGGACTTCTGTGTGGTGGAGTGATATGAAAAGTGATGTTTAAAACTCGGAATTAGGGCTGGTATTTATAGTGCCCGACTTTACTACGGCGTAGCTCTAGGGTTGGCTACTGATGAGGCAAAAAGTGTTACGCTTTTAGGGGTCATTTAAGCCCTAATCCGTAATTATTTGATCAAATATTGCTTTAAATCGTTCCTTTTGTCATTTTAGGTACTTTGAAGAGGAATTCTGGAAAAGGAAGCATTTTGGACGTTTTTGGAGCATAAAAGTGAAGAAAACGACAAAGTCTCAAATTATGCTGAAAACAGTACCTGACGGCGTCACGTTCTATCGTGTGACGGCGTCACGCTTTGACAACATGAAGGATGATTTTTACACTAGACGCCCCAGAAAAGTTTTGAGGAATTAACACGTGACGGCATCACGTGTTGGAAGCCCTAGGCCGTCATGTTATGTGGTAAAGGGAGACGGCCCAGAAGGAATTACAAGGGGACGGCGTCAAGAGTGGATCTGAGCAATCCGAATTTTATTTTGGCGGCGAGATGACGGCGTCAGACCCTATAAGCTGACGCCGTCACAATGTAAAATCTATATATAGTTTTCTAATTTTCATTCATTGTGTGCAACTTTTGGGAACAAAACCCTAGCTCGTTTTTCTACTGTAATTTCAAGGGTTTTACACCCTTGAAACTTGGATGCTTAATTGAAGATAAGTCTCTTCCAAATCATTCAATATGTCTATGTATTGTGTGATTATATCTTATGCTTATCTTTCAATTAACATGCTAGGCTAGGTCTTTATTGTGTTTGCTTAGATCTAATGAAACCTAGCTATTGATTATATGTTGTTGGTTTGCTTGTGATTATTGAGGGTGGGTGAAGTCGATGTTAGGCTTAAGAAAACTGGCTAACCTCCTATATGGTAACTTGCTTGAACATCTTAATAAATATGAATTGGATGTGTACTACGATTATTTGGTTGTATTTAATGCATGAGCGAATTCTAATGATCCCATGTTAGGAGCTTTTAGTCGGCTCGACATAGGAGTGAAGTAGGAGCTTATAGAGTTAGGGAAGATCGTACACGGCCCTACGAATGGTTTATAGGAATACAACCCGTCATCCACGTAATTACAAAAAACCAATTAACATATAAAAGATAGCTAGGGAGTAAGGAAATCTAAGTAAACACATATTTCTCCCATATAAGTTTCACAACCACTTTAATTTTCTTGTTATTTTATTTTATTTGCATAAGTAGTTAATTGGGTTAGTTGACTAGCAACTAATTCCGCCTACTCCTCTATAACCCGAGATTTTTACTTGCTTTCCATAAAATATAAAAATACAAAAAGAATCATCACTCAACCCTTAGACCTAATTAGAGTAGCTTTTCAAGCCTAACGACACTATTCCCCGAGAGAACGATCAATCCCCCGGTACTTGCCACTTCACTATACTATATCGGTCAGGTACACTGCCTGGTGGGGATTGCAAGCTTCTCAAGATCCCTTGAGAGGTAAAACCCTAGTGCGTGGTCACAATCCCGCGCATCAAAGTTTTTGGCACCGCTGCCGGGGAATAGTTATTGTTTAGGTTGAAAATTTTATTTTTACTTAGGTCTACTCATTAGAATCCTTTCTAGTGAGATTTT
>LBNU01038140.1:57055-69326 GCA_014162995.1 Artemisia annua | reverse complement strand
CATGTTATCACACGATCCACGTCAAGAATCAGGGGAGTATTTGTTTCATTCTTTCTTTTTCTGCTTTTACATCTTTTATGTGAACATTGGGGACAATGTTTGGTTTAAGTGTAAGGGGGGTAAATGAAGGCACCTTAGAAAATGCAATTACGATTGATTTTTGTTTTGTTCAATGGTAGATGTGTAATAAAACTGAGAGAAATATTTGTTAGGGCAATTTTAGCACAAATTTAAAATTTTTTACAACATTTAGGAGTGAAACTTTAGGTATAATAAGCGTCTCATGGATAGGGAATTGTATGACTAGCACAGAAACCGTACCACTCAAAAATTTTCCCCAAATATGTGAGGTTCGCCCCTAGAATTGTTAGGAAAAGCATTCACTATTGATGCTTGTGTGTGTACCGGTAGCCAATAGATTCTAGAACTTGTGTTAGGACCATCCCAAATACACAAGTGAGACTACATTCGTGTAGTTAGATTTACTACATGATAAGAGGCATTAGGATAACCCTTGTTTTTAAACCCGTAATATAATTACATTGACTTCATTAGTCAAGTAATTCTCTCACACACTTAGCGTTGTACTCATTTTTAGTACACGATACCCCTAGTACACCCCTCCGAGCTAACTTTTCGTTTCTAACTTTAAGCATTTTACTTAAAGGAAGAATTTGTTTACAATCCACCCCAAATGTACACCCAAATCGCCTTAGCCTACCTTGTATGCACTCATCTTTAGTGCATTATTGTGAAAACATTTGTTAAACCCTTAGTTAATTGTCTAATTGATTACATGGTTGCCAAGTCGAGTCATATCCTTGTACATATTGTTTTGGGACGATTGGGACTCATGGGTAAAGTACTAATGTAATGGAGTAATGGGGAAGAAGTAAATTATTACCCCCATATGTGCGTTAATATTTATAGTACTCCAAGTTTTTCAATTATCTTAATTCGAGTCATTAGAATAGTTTAGGGAAAAATCTTTAATAATGTACCATACTTGTCACAAAAATTACTTTTGTGTAGCGTACAAAAAAAATAGCTTTTTGATGTACTGAACTTTCATTTTCGTCCTTTTTGAAGTATTTTCGTGACTTTTTTGCCCTTGGATTTTTAATATTTTGAGGGGCAAAAATGTCAATAGTACATAAAAAAGGCCAAAAAATGAAAGTTCAGTACATCAAAAAGCTATTTTTTTTGTTCGCTACACGGAAGTAATTTTTGTGACAAGTATGGTACATTTTTAAAGATTTTTCCCAATAGTTTATTGTAAAGTATGTAAAAGTTCAAGTGTAAGGGGAGAACCGAGGCCCCTATGATGTATTATTTTGGGTGGTAGGGCAAGATTGTATGAAAAAAAATCGAAAAAACAAAAAAAACGAAAAAAAAAATTTGGAAAAAGAAAAGTAGAAAAAAAAAAACATACGGACTACCATCCCGTTTCATTTTATCTTTATTTATGTTTATGTTATTTTCTTACTAGCTTAAGTCGAGTCGAGTCTTGGCTTAGCAACGCCACTTCGTGCATGTATTTGATCAAGATAATTAACTCGCCACCACTAAAAATACCCTTTATTCCAACCAAACCGTGTTTATCATATCCCTACACCTAACATTATAACCCTTTGAAAAGCCCTCTTTGATAGTTTATCTTAGGTGCTTACGCCTAGTGGAGGAGGTTTTTGATCCTTTCCCAAGCCTATGGTAATCTATTTGCTATGACAGGTAGTGAGTGATATTTCTTCCATTTCCATTTAGTTATATAGGTTTATAACACCCGAGAGATGAGAGTATCCAAACACTATTTGTGAGGTGCTAGTGTATGATTTCCGTGCTTGTTATGACTAGGGTGGAATAACTATTTGTTGTAATTACTTTTATATTAGTGTTAAATGACCCCTAGCTCATATTTTGATTGGAATAAAAGCGCATTTGCTTGAGGACAAGCAAATCTCAAGTGTAAGGGTATTTGATGAGGCGAAAAGTGTTACGCTTTTAGGGGGTCATTTAAGCCCTAATCCGTAATTATTTGATCAAATATTGCCTTAAATCGTTCCTTTTGTCATTTTAGGTACTTTGAATATGAATTCTGGAAAAGGAAGCATTTTGGACGCTTTTGGAGCATAAAAGTGAAGAAAACGACAAAGTCTCAAATTATGCTGAAAACAGTACCTGACGGCGTCACGTTCTATCGTGTGACGGCGTCACGCTTTGACAACATGAAGGATGATTTTTACACTAGACGCCCCAGAAAAGTTTTGAGGAATTAACACGTGACGGCGTCACGTGTTGGAAGCCCTAGGCTGTCATGTTATGTAGTAAAGGGAGACGGCCCAGTAGGAATTACAAGGGGACGACGTCAAGAGTGGATCTGAGCAATCCGAATTTTATTTTGGCGGCGAGATGACGGCGTCAGACCCTATAAGCTGACGCCGTCACAATGTAAAATCTATATATAGTTTTCTAATTTTCATTCATTGTGTGCAACTTTTGGGAACAAAACCCTAGCTTGTTTTTCTACTGTAATTTCAAGGGTTTTCCACCCTTGAAACTTGGATGCTTAATTGAAGATAAGTCTCTTCCAAATCATTCAATATGTCTATGTATTGTGTGATTATATCTTATGCTTGTCTTTTAATTAACATGCTAGGCTAGGTCTTTATTGTGTTTGCTTAGATCTAATGAAACCTAGCTATTGATTATATGTTGTTGGTTTGCTTGTGATTATTGAGGGTGGGTGAAGTCGATGTTAGGCTTAAGAAAACTGGCTAACCTCCTATATGGTAACTTGCTTGAACGTCTTAAGAAACATGAATCGGATGTGTACTATGATTATTTGGTTGTATTTAATGCATGAGCGAATTCTAATGATCCCATGTTAGGAGCTTTTAGTCGGCTCGACATAGGAGTGAAGTAGGAGCTTATAGAGTTAGGGAAGATCGTACACGACCCTACGAATGGTTTAAAGGAATACAACCCATCATCCACGTAATTACAACAAACCAATTAACATATAAAAGATAGCTAGGGAGTAAGGAAATCTAAGTAAACACATATTTTTCCCATATAAGTTTCACAACCACTTTAATTTTCTTGTTATTTTATTTTATTTGCATAAGTAGTTAATTGGGTTAGTTGACTAGCAACTAATTCCGCCCACTCCTCTATAACCCGAGATTTTTACTTGTTTTCCATAAAATATAAAAATACAAAAAGAATCATCCCTCAACCCTTAGACCTAATTAGAGTAGCTTTTCAAGCCTAATGACACTATTCCCCGAGAGAACGATCAATCCACCGGTACTTGCCACTTCACTATACTACATCGGTCAGGTACACTGCCTGGTGGGGATTGCGAGCTTCTCAAGATCCATTGAGAGGTAAAACCCTAGTGCGTGGTCGCAATCCCGCACATCAGCTACGCCGTAGCCTTTGTAAAATACAACTACGTCGTAGCTTGATCAAGGGCTATGGGCGTAGAACTTCTGCTGGCACTTCTACGGCATAGTTATATCAGAAACTATGCCGTAACTTCATCAAGGATCACGGATATTCTTTACTGTATGATTTTAGGACCTACGGCGTAGCTTGAATGTTTGCTACATCCGTAGAACTCTTGTTGCAATAACTATGCCGTAGTCGATGTGTCGACTACGCCGTAGGTCTTTGGTTGACTTCGTCTGTTCTTCTGAGTGAGCTACGGCGTAGGTAGAGAATCCCTCTACGCCGTAGTTAGTAGAGAATGTGCATACTTAAATAATCTTCATATTTAATCTTCCATTTCCGCGTCTTTTCGTTCCTTTGTTCATCTTTATCCTGAAAACAGAATATAAACAAATAAAAGCATATATCCTAGTAAAACAACACAAAAGATGAGAATATTTGGGGGAAATTAACATTAAAATATCAGAACTATTTGATGTTATCAAATATCCCCCCACTTGAACTCTACTTGCCCTCAAGTAGACCTTATTAGAATAATTCTCAAAAAGATATCTCCCATAAATTTGGAAGATATGAATCTAAAAATTTCCTATGCTAGAATATATCAAAGCCGAACACCTCATGAAATGGGAACAAACACTCATGCTCACTCTAATCTAAGTGTTAATTTTAGGGTGATCACTCAACGCACAGTCATAGAATGTATTCTATCATAGGCTTGGCGGTTACACAAATCTCTACCACTAGAGCTAAGGTCGAAACAATTCTTAAAGGCAATATTGGGTAAACATAAATAAGGCTATTGGTGTAATGTTGTTACTAACATACTACGGCAAAGGCGACAAATGCAATGGTACATGACCGGAACGCCGGGCAAGACACCAATGACTGCTCAAATCCCTGACCTAAGCATGATTCACAACTAAAGGGTAGGATAAGACATGGGATGCACAATAATGGTGTAAAAATAAGAAGAAATAAAATAGTCTTAACCTACAATGAGTCGTTACCACTTGTCATTCATCCAAAGTCCAAGCTCCAAGACGCAAAAACCGGATCATATAACAACTGTGTGTGCCATTAGCACAACACTTGGTCTTTATGTTGGTGATCAAGAACCAACAACTTTATTCTTCATATGTGACCAAAGTGGCCTCTTCAATACTAATTCATTATAAAGCTCAAAACAAGGTGCTATACAAGGTTACACAAAGATAAATTATCTACATACTGAATTTCACATTTTTTTTTACAAGAAATAACAAAATACATCCCCCCACTTAAGATGAAACATACATGTAATATTTGGGGGTCTCTAATGATCTTCAAAGATGGGTCTTCAACGTAGGCGTGATTTCTGAATCTCTTAACTCGAACCTCAAACTAGAGCAAGTGGCAACTTCCCAATCATAAGCCAAGACCACACGGTAGGCTAAGGTGAATAGGTGTATCGAAACAATTATAATAATGGTAAGAAATGAAAGGATAGGCTCAAAAGGGTGTATCTAGGGGTATCTTGCACTAAAGATGAGTGCAACAAAAAGGGTTTAACACGGGGGTCGAATAGTCAATGTGACTAATCGATCAACGCATACATATAGGCTTTTTGGGTGATAATCCTAAAATATTGCCTTCTTAAAAAGTTTCTTCCAAATGCATTAAGAAAACTCAATACACTACTCGTCTATGGTCTCGAAATGATGTAAAGGCCAAGTTCTATAGTTTACAAACTACCGGCACACTCATAATTTTGGTGGATTTGGGGTAAAATGGGTAAACTAAATAGGCTAAAGCTCACCATGATATCAAGGGTTAAATATGCTCGGCTAAGGTATATTCTAGTTAGGTTCGGAAAAACATGTCAAAATTTTAAAAATGACACAATTTTTCAAAATAAACTAGAGAAATGGGGCAAATAAAAGTTCAAGTTGTAATTCTACTCCCGTCCTCCCACTTGAGTTGTACAAAGTCCCTTTTGTACATAAATAATCAAATAATAAAGAAGAGATAAGTAGAATTGGAACGAGAACTTCCCTGAAATTCGCTCTTGAAAATGATAGAAGGATCATGTTTGAAAAACGTGCCTTCACTTCGCCAAATGAGCAAACTTCATATCCCTGAAATCACACAACTACCAAAAGCATAAAACCTAAAAAAGAAAAATAAACGAAAAACAAAAAATAGAAATCCTAACTCACTTTCGTAGGAATCACGGTTGCATTTAGCGTATGCAACAAACTTTTTTAACCACTTGGTGTCCCAAGTGGATGAGTTTAGTCTCATGAGGGTTTACAGAGAACACTCCCACAAAGTTCATTTAAAAACTAATACAAGGTAAAAGTATGTTTTGTTTAAAAAGATTTAAAATTTATAAGGTACAGGAGAAAGCTACGGCATAGTGGGAATACAGAGCTATGCCGTGGGTGCTAAAATCATACAGACTGGCACCTGGAGGATGCTACGGCGTAGTAATAAGATGGGCTACGCCGTAGTTTAGTTCTGGGGGACGTTTTTTTGGAGTGAAAAACTCTAAATTATGCTCCTCCACCTTCCATGCTTCTCTTTTACCTGCAAATTAATTATAACATACAAAACCCAACTATGCTAAACAAAATGAAAAAGAAAGGATAATTCGGGTTGTCTCCCGAAAGAGCACTTTTGTTTATTATCGAGTCTTTAAGTTAGACTCATTGTCATGGTTAGTCAGCAGGTCGCACACCAAGTTTGGTGTTCATCTCTTCCTTGATCAAATTTTTGAACTTTTCACCATTCATCCGTCCTACCGGCAGCTGCTTATCGATTGTTTCATCAACACTTATGAAACTTCCTACTCCATCCATTGTGTATCTATGAACTTTAAAAGTTTCAAGCTTAACTTCCGGTGGGTCGTATCTGTTTCCTTCAATTTGACAACCGTGTACTTCCATAGCTTCTAATTCCACCTCGTGCCAAAACGTTTTTTCTTTCTTAAAGGTTCTTTCACATTTTTCCCAGATGTCCTGGAGCATGTATCCTTTTACTCCAATTTTGAGTCCATATTCGTCTAAAAGTTGTAATACTTCTCCTTCGAATTCTGACTTAAACTTCTCAAAACTTCTATCGAAGGGATCCTCATACCCCTCTGGTGCATCGGACTCTTCTGAATAGCTATCGCTCATCCATTCCACAAACACCTTAAGTTTAGTTGTTTTGTCAATGTTTGTGGTACCAAACCTTCTTTTAAGCCATTCATCAAATGAATAGTCGCGCCCTCTAGGTTCCTTCTCAGGATTAATGCATTTTATTTTGAAATGTCGATCGTCTTCATTCGGAGAAAGTTTTTTAGAACATTCCCCAGCTTCCGCTGAGCACACTCTTTCTTTAAAAGCTTCTTCGGATAGACTGCTTTGGCATTCTTCAGATGAAAGACTCAAGCGATAATAGTCGTAATCCTGTTGGAACCCTTTTATCACATTCTCGTTGATTATGGTGTTCCCGAACCTGACCTTGTACCAATCTTGAAAAGACAAATTTCCGAATTTAATGTCGCGTCGTTCAATACCGTGAAAACACGTCCACTCCAAATGGATTCGTTGGTCTTTATCAAGTTCCCCGTTGTCTCCCCCGTCACATTTGCAGAGGAAAGGATTGCAGGAAGGCCAAGCTTGTTCAAATCCTTCACTAACCATTATTATTGGATTACAATAATGGTTTTTCAAGACCGGGTTTCTTTTGTCAATGGCTCTGCTCATTATTCGGTCATGTCTCTCCTGTGCCTGCTTAGAATAACTAACATTCTTTTTTTTTCAATTGGTTAAAGTTACAATCCTCACAAGATAGTGAATCACACAAAACAGGGTAAGTATAGATGTCCAAATTTTCGAAAGATTCACCATTATCAGTAGCTTTGATTATACAAACTTCTTCTAGAGATATATCGATAGATTTTAAAGATCCATTATGCTTAGAAGTAATCTTCTCTCTACCATTTTCTAGAGTAATTTCTTTCTCAAAAACTTTTATGTTTGCATGTGATGTGGCTAAAAATGGCCTTCCCAAAATTATATTATTATTTTGCCCCTTCATCATGTCAACAACTAAAAAATCACCTGGGAATAAAAATTTGCTAATCCTGAGCAATACATTATCAACTATCCCCTTAGGTGTTACCCTTGACATGTCTGTCATTTCAACCAAAACCGTTGTTTCCTTGAGGTTAATAAGATTTAATTTTCTAAACAACGAAAAAGACATCATATTAACACTAGCCCCTAGATCAGCTAAAGCAACCATATCAAAATTTCCTATCGTACATAGGAGCAGAAACTTTCCTGGGTTAGGCTCCTATTCTGGCAGCTGGCAAGGTATTCTTTCGTATGCACAATTGCTTTCCTGCAGATAACTAACCCCACAAAATTCATTGCCAATGTTTGAATTATCTTGGGCTTCGTCATTTTCCTCTTGTATAGAGAGAACTTTGCATTCTTTGAGAGCGACTTCGGATTTCCTTGTTTGGACATCTTTGGCTAATTGTCCGATTTGAGTTTCAAGGTTCTTAATTGCGGCATTTTGATTTCGTAAATTCCTTTCTGTATCCTCCTTCATTTCATTCATCCATTCTTGGAATTTTTCGTTCTTTTTCGAAGACTCCTCGATGTGCTTTTTCACCATTTCTTCAAGGCTAGGTTTTCTGTTTTCATACGAGGGTCAATTGTCTATCCTTGTGTAATATCCTTGAGGTCCAACTCGATATTTAGCTCCATTTCCTGGCCCTTGATATGGTCTACTAGTTTCTCCAAGCTTGGTTTCTTCAACTCTATTAACTTCTTCCTTAATCACCTTAGTTTCCCTTCCATTATCATATTCAAACTGGATGGCATGCACATTTTCCTTAAGTTTCTTCATGTCACGCCCTAAGCTTTCGAGCTTATTGGTAATTAGAGTGATCCCATCGGTGTTTCCAGCAATGCTCCTACTGCTTCCCCCATCGTGCCACTTTTGAGAGTAGTCTGCCATGTTTTCAATAGCTTTTAAAGCTTGAGCGGGGGTCATCCCAGGGATCGGCCCCTGAGAGTCCAACATTTGCCGATTGGAGATATTGATCCCTTTGTAGAAGATGTTAACTATTTGCTGCTTGTTGAGATCATGCGTAGGGCACTTGTACAAAAGATCATTGTACCTATCCCAAGCTTGGTACAATGTCTCGTCTCCATCCTGCTTGAAGTTATGAATGTCTTCAAGCTGTTTTGCCGTCCTTGAAGGAGGGCAATACCTCTGAATGAAATGCTTCTTCAGAAGACTCCAAGTGTTAACAGTCCCCCGCTGGTAACCTATCGATCCATCTCTTGGCCGCTCCTGTAAGTGTCATAGGGAAGACTCTAAGCATAATCGCATCATGAGATACTCCAGGGATGTTGAACAAACTAAAATGTAAAGAACATTGTCAATGTGCTCATGAGCATCTTCCGTCTTGCTTCCCGAAAAGGGGTCTTTCCGCAACTCCCTTATGAATTGGTTCTTGATCTCGAACTGTACATCTTCTCCAATAGCTGGCCTAACCAAACCAGGCCATTGTTCTTCTCTAGTAAGAGCAAGATATTCTTCGAGAGTGAGGGTGTCAATATCAACTTCAGCCATGGTACCTGAAACTTGAAAATAATCGTGAGAAACTAAAAATTAAAATTAAAATTGCAAAACTTAAATAAAATCCTAATAGCTCCCCGGCAGTGGCGCCAAAAACTTGATGCAGATTTTACCGACCAGGTTTTATTATTTATAAGTTGCTCGTCTACCTAAGGTCTACCTAATGCACTGTCGGGCAGCGTACCCGGTCGTGTATGGTATAGCTAGATGGTAAAGCCGAGGTCGTCCCAAGAGCTATGCGTGTGGAGTTTATCTAAGTTTAGTGTCACGTTTAAAAGGGGTTTTATGATTAAAATATTAATTAAACTAATAAAACAAAATAATGAAAGCGAATAAAATAAACGAATGGAATCAGTAGAGAGAAGTAGTGTTAACCTAGTTACTACTCTTGTTATTATCATGACAAGTTTTCTAATTAAATGCATCCTATCATTTTATCTGGGGATTTAGGTTGGTAGACTCAGATGGTCAAATCGTCTAACCTATCTTACACCTTGCCCTATTCTTACAACCTTTAATTGCAAGAGTTCATCGGAGGGTCGCTATGCCTATGAGATGCAAGAGTCATTAAGCGCCTCTACTAACTTAGACTAGTCTAACGGGATGCGGGCGGTCGCAACTTACATCCCCTCTAACTCCTTAAGCAAGTCAGTTTGGTAGGTGGTCGTTCGTTGAAATTTCCAAATGCATGGTGATATTTCTATCACCAAATCACAACCTTATAATGGAATGCGGCCGGTGGGAACTTACATCCCCCTCTAACGAACTACCGAACATCAGTACTACCGAAACTAGAGTGTCCTAAGACATGCTAAGAAAGTATTCAAATAAAACGATAATAGATGCGAGAAAACTAAGTCATGGCGACAACAATTTCATAACAAGGCTAACACCAAGAGGTGTTTAGCCGCTCATATTAATAAATACAGAAAAGCTCATGTTCAACATTTTAAATGAAAACATAAATTCAATACAAAAATTATAAATGGATAAACTTATAATTGTGATGTGATTTCTCCCTTGCAGATGACTTGTATGCAGGTGGAATGTCGTTCTCCTTGCTCCCTGAATTCCTCTGGACTTCTGTGTGGTGGAATGATATGAAAAGTGATGTTTAAAACTCGGAATTAGGGCTGGTATTTATAGTGCCCGACTTTACTACGGCGTAGCTCTAGGGTTGGCTACGTCGTAGCCTTTGTAAAATACAACTACGCCGTAGCTTGATCAAGGGCTATGGGCGTAGAACTTCTGCTAGCACTTCTACGGCGTAGTTATATCAGAAACTATGCCGTAACTTCATCAAGGATCACGGATATTCTTTACTGTATGATTTTAGGACCTACGGCGTAGCTTGAATGTTTGCTACGTCCGTAGAAGTCTTGTTGGAATAACTACGCTGTAGTCGATGTGTCGACTACGCCGTAGGTCTTTGGTTGACTTCGTCTGGTCTTCTGAGTGAGCTACGACGTAGGTAGAGAATCCCTCTACGCCGTAGTTAGTGGAGAATGTGCATACTTCAATAATCTTCATATTTAATCTTCCATTTCCGCGTCTTTTCGTTCCTTTGTTCATCTTTATCCTGAAAACAGAATATAAACAAATAAAAGCATATATCCTAGTAAAAACAACACAAAAGATGAAAATATTAGGGGAAAATTAACATTAAAATATCGGAACTATTTGATGTTATCAACCTATACAACAAACATATTAATTACATTAACAACGCTCTCTAAATGTATATGTTTATGTCCCAATAGGCTCACGTAATTTTCGGACGTATAGTTCTTGATTTGACGTGAGCACTACCAATTTTGTAGTAGTGCACTCAATCCAGTTGAGGGAAAAATTCATGTGTCTGTTAGGCCAATGCTAATGGTAACCGTAATTTTTGGTCACCCCCAAATCAGCGGCACATCAATTTTCTCTCTCCAAAACTACACTCAACTACAATTTGCCAAAACTACACCCAACTACAACTTGATAATAAGGCGACCACAATCACAACAAAAAACATACCCCACAAAAAACAAATTACAAAATAATAATAATAATAATAATAATAATAATAATAATAATAATAATAATAATAATAATAATAAATAAATAAATAAATAACCTACAACTATACACAGAAAACAATTGAAAGATTCGGTTGGGTAGCGAACCGAAGGAATGAAAAAGTTAGATGTGTGATCGGTTGCCTTCGGTTGAGCTAACGGGGAGAACGCGGTCATCTACTCGGTTGGTGGGGGGCAACCTTACCATTGGCATTAGCCTTAGAGATCTAGTTGTTGGAGCGGAGCTTGATATCGTTGAATATGAGCTCAATCTTTGGCATTTTAACTGCAAAAAGAGAATTTGTTTCAAGTACGTCACAGGACCCAAAAAGTTGTTTGTACTACTACATCAAAGAATATTTGGTGAGAAGCTTTAATGTTCACTTTACCCACAAGAGTGAATGCATCAGTTAGACATGAAATGTTAACATTAGACACACCCCACCACTTTAAAACATATTTCTGAATCTTCATAGCAAGGTTACAAGAAACAATTATGTGTTATTCCTTTTCGTGAGCATCCTCACAAATTAATGGAACATCTATCGAAATTTAAATCGATGTCTCTTTTATCCAAGTTAATTTTTGTAGGCAATCTCGGGTTTGCAATTCTTGAAGATGAAACGTTTACCTTAATCGGGAGAAAATTTGTTCCATTTGTAAATTTGTGAGGACATTGTGGTGTTAAGCTGAGAAATATGCCGACCCATGGAGTTAACAGAAAATTTCCTTGAGTTAACAGTCCTTATTGCTTATTGATTTTAAGTTTCTTTATCGATCACTATGGTTGGAGGGTGAGATCTTTGTGTGCTTTGCTTTAAAACCCTAACTGTTTTGTTAGGGTTTTAACCTTCGTTGGTGGTTAGTTGTTTTGGGTGTTTCTTTTTCGTAGGGTTGTGAGATGAATAAGGGTTTCTTAAACAATACGAGTTATGTGGGTGATGCTCGTATGACAGAGGGAACAGCGAATGATGTGGGGATTAACGTGGATGTGGATGCTCGTAACTTGGCTGATCAAGTCGGTGTTGATACTCAGGAGAATGTTGTTCAACCCAATGTGGAACAATTGATTGCTAATGCGAATAAGAATTTTGAGGAAGCTATGGATAAAATTCAAAGTGAGATTGTTGCTAACGAAG